>VURO01020869.1:24072-40697 GCA_015108175.1 Pelvicachromis taeniatus
ACATTTATTTACTCTGAGTCTGTGGCTGAGAGTCGGACCTGCTGTATATGGATTCTGCACAATCCATGAACTGCTTATCAAGTTGACTGTTTAAGGCGGGTCACACCTCATGTCATCATGTATTATGCCTGTGCTCCCTACTGGCTAGTCCATCCTTGCATTTGGTATTGCACAACTTCACTGATGGCAAGATATTTGCAACACTAAGCAAACAGATTTGCAATTTTTGCCAGTTGACTCCAGCTGATTATAGTCTGACTTTTATCTTATTGCCCTTTTATTACTGCAACTTGTGTTGAATTAATGGACCAAAGTCACTTTGAAGATGTAACTCACTGCAAGTGGTTACAGACCTGGTGTCCATCTTCAAAGAGACCATTTGAAAAGCTTGACCACGAGCTGATTGCACACAGATGCAATCAGCTTGGTGGCTCTGTGGCCTCCATAGCAACCCTAGCATAGCTGAAACTAAGTCTAACAATAATGATCACATTAAGTATTGTCATAAAGATCAACTCAGCAAGTGAACCCTATTCATGAGTGTTTATAACCAAAGTGATGTTTGCACTAATAACCAAAAATCAACAACTGTATATAGAGTTGCATACCTATGTCAAGCAAACTACAACCAGAAAAAATATGAGGATTTTGAAAATATAATCCAAAGTAAAAAAACTGCTTCTGAAGGGAAACTGACTTAATATGCTGCCCTCATCATGAGTATCACTGCCTTTACATTAAGGCATGTGTAGATCTGACTATACAATTGATTTTTATGTAAACATGCTGCTTACATTTATTCTTATTCTGCATGAGACAGCAACCTTATTATTTCTGTGGTGGTTAGAAAAGTAATTAAAGAACAAATATGAAAACAATGTTTCATAGTCTTGATATCTTAACTTGAGCATAACCAACCCAGAGCATGTTAGGCTTGCAGAAGTTGACATGCTGATGTAGCCCAGTAATGAATGGACCACCATGACACACTGCAAGCCCAAGGATTAAATCTACCTCACTAACCCTAAATCCTGCTTCATGGTAGAGGCCTCTAATGAGGAATCCCCCCCACTTCTTAAAAAAAGAAAGAAAAAGAATATGCAATTGGCAGGATTTCAGTAGTATTAGTGACTAATTTGTTTTCCCCTTGGCATAATCCAAGAGGTAACTTTGACTGACATAAGGCAACCTAACCAGCCTTTGCCTGGACTCGGAATTCAGTGTGACCAAGTAAAATAATTGATGTCGCTAAATAACCTTAGTCACAATTAGAGATAAAGTACAAATGTAGTTTCCAGTCAACCTAGTCATCTTGTAGAAGGGGACAAAATCAAAAAGGCAAAGTGAAAAGACATGATGTGTAATCAAACCAAGTGTGATGTCGTGGCGCATTCAGAAATGCGTTGTTAACTTATTTAATGTTTTTGTGGAAAGTGCATGAAAAAGATTTCAGTCCCTTAGCTGATGAAGCTCATTTCAGACTCTTAACGATGTGTGCAGGTTGATGGAAATTAATTTTATAGGTGGCACAGTTGCGTATTGTTCAATGCAAAGTTGTGATGTGATTTAAAAAAAGAATGATTCTGCAGCAAAATAACAGGATGAAGTGCATGATCATTTTTGACATCAGATGGATGGGAGCTGTCAACACACTGATGCACTCAGTAGACTCGTGGATGGTGAATATGTGTCCAGCTAGCTACAGCTAACGTTCAGTACATTTAATCTTTGGGGTAAATTTGCACAGATTGCAATAACAAGCCAGCAATCTAATGCATGTGGTTCCACTGTATATATAACTAATATAAATCAAAATTTCACCCCACAGAATAAATGCACCAACTATACAGAAGCTAGCACACAGGAAAAGTCCATTCCATCTGAGTGTTCTCGCACCTTTAACAAGAACACTCTGGACTTGAGTGATTCCACAGGAGATTACAACAGTGCAAGTAAACTCATTCACAATTGGATACAAGTACCAAAATGTGCACATATACTCATTTATGATTACTCTGTTGAGGAATCCCATTAGCCATTTGAAATTTCAAAATGCTGACTCTGGTGGGAAATCATCTCATTCTGAGATGAGGACAACTTATTATCAAACCACGCATGTTTGACCATGTAAAAGCTGATCTTTGAAGTTTGAAATCATTCTCTTTATACCTTATGTAAAGGTACTTTTAGCTGTTTCCTCCTCTTTGAGCTGCTTTACTAAGTGGTTAGCACAGCAGATGGATTCACATGTTTGATATGGCACCAGCTTTATGCCAGATGCCCCTGCTGATGCAACCGGCACTAGGAGTACTCCCAGAAGCTGTGTTTTGGGATCTTTCACGTGTAAGGTGAACGTGTTAACCACTCGCTGTGTGGTACACAGTACAGTGACTTTTACAGAAAGGCAAGCAAACTGTACCCCTACCGCCCCCTCCCAAAAAATCTAAATGAAAAAGTAATATTAAATAAATAAATACAGCCTTTTTTAAAGAAGACAAACAGGAATAGATTAAAAAAAGCTTCTTGCTGTTGCTTGACTTGTTCACCTCTGCTCTTATTGTAACATTTTTTTAATCTAATGATTTTTCAGAAAAATGTTCCCCATCAGTGTGACATGGATCAGTATTACCGCTGCACATGTTTAGGGTTGAGCTGGTTTTTTAAACACTATATTCTGTTTAATGTGTTGTAATGCATCATAGGTTTATAGTCTGCCCTTGGAGGTCCACAGCTTTTAATTCATTCATAAATACAGGTTGACGTCTTGATTTATTTACGAAAAATACTTTATTTAGAAAAAAAAATTAGAGCTGGATTAAAAAGGCCCGATCACTGTGTGACTGCCAGTATCGAGAGCAAGATTATATATTATTCTAAAATGAAGGTCCTGCATTAACAAAACAGCTGGTTATACTTGATCTGATATGATACAAGATGGCAGGTTATCACCAATCAACAAGCTTAAACAGCTTATGTTAATGTGTGCGCCGGTCATGGTGACATTTGTTATTAATATTAACTGTTTAACACTTTAATTGTGTCGAAACAGCAGCTTTACTTTACCACAAATTGTAGTTCAGTGTTTTAAATGTCAAAATACTGGAATTTGTCCAGTGGCTGGAATTCTGCAGTAGAGCAGCAATCTCATGACCAATTTAAAATTCAAGTGGTTAATGGGATTTTTCTAATCAATGGCTCCACAAGAACAAACAAACAAAAGGTCTAGTGACTGTGATTTTCTACTTATCTGCTGCTCTAAAACAATCACACTACTCTCAGATCTCAGATACCCCCTCAGTTCCAGATCTCAGTGATGTCTCAGACCTCTCCCTCTTAAATCTTCCAGGTACGTGTTTTATCCTCAGGTTAGTCAATCTGTGGATGCTATTCAGACAGAGGGGGCTCAGTTCTTTGGTCTGCTGCCTCTGCCTTCACTGTGTGATGTTTAGAGATGGTCTCTTTCTCTGGTGTGCTGTTTCTCAGATCCACTGTGCTGGGGACCTTCTTCTTGTGGGATGTAGGACTTACTTGGGGGACGTCTGAATATCCGGACGTGACTGGGATTGTGCTGAGGGTCTTTTCTCGAGGCGCTGGGGAGACTAGTAATTTATCTAGAGTTTGGGGAAATGCGGGGGCTGTGCTAGTGCTATTTTTGGGTGGGGGGATCACTGGAGACTTTTCCAGTGTTCGGGTCTGTGGTGGAAGCCTCTCTTGGGTAGGCAAAGCTTTGTCAAATGCAGGGCTGGAAAACTGGGGTACATCTGTTTCATGTAGAGCTTGAGCTTTAAAGGAGGGACACCCTGAGCCTGGGCTTTCACCCTTCCCTGCATGGGGGTGCTTGGATTCGGTTACTGTGCTTCCACATCCCATTCTTCCTCTCCTTTCCTCCTCCTTCTGGGAAGTCCCCTTCTTATCTTTATCAGGCTCCTTTCCCATGTCACTGCCTGTGAACATGAATGATACAGAACAATAAGGAAAACAAAGAATGAAAAGGGTAGACCAAAAAGGCTAAGTTATGAGAATGACTTATGAAGACCTCTCTGTCCTTCTTCTCCACTGGATGGATCTTCAGTGCAGGATGGCAAATCACTTCTGTTGCCTCGGAAACGGATGGGTGACCTCTGTAACACTGCCTTCAGCTCTGAAAAAGAAGGGTATAAGGTATAATAAAGAGTCAATCATCAATTATCCCTTTCTCCAGGAAAGTTGTGAATGAAATGAATGAAACTTTTTACTCATGCAAACCATCACGCAAACATTCACACAAGGACTTTATCTAACATCCACACACACACTCTGGATACATCGGGGCAACTCGCAGTTCAGTATCTTTGACATGTGGACTGAAGGAGCCAGACACTGAAATGACAATAAACTCTAAATGTCAACCCCCCAACAAACAAGACACACACTAGTCCCATCTAATATTGACACTGCACAGGTACACTGGTTTTATTACCATGTGGCTCTGACAATGAACACTCATTGGGGGTGATTAATTTAAATTTGTTTACATTTGTTGACTTGGACATTTACACTGTGGCCAGAGATGTCCCAGTAGTACCAATTTGTCACAATTAATTTTGAGTCAACTAAAGTTGACCGAGTATTTTTCAGTTGTCTGGTAAATAATTTAGGCAGGATTGGACACAAATATTGTGGGAGTGGGATTTAAAAAAAACATAGTCCAGCACAGGGCTCTAGTATGCACTATAAAATTCTTTCTATTTTGTTGGGAAAAATGCAGCGTGTGTCAATACAACACAAGTACTTATCTTATCACTGCTCCTGAAATCAGAGCGCAGGTCCTTTTTTAATCCCTACACATCTCATGTTCCAACAACATTGAAGAATTTACTTTTATACTTTTTTTTTAATCACTTTTTTAAAAATATTTTTCACTTTGACAAAACCATAAAAAAAAAAAAATGCAAGCAACACCAAACCCCAAAATGGCAAACACTGGTGCAAAGCCTCACCTTGTGTCATGGCAAAAGCATCCTCGTGGACAGACACAGCTCTACGCTGTGGAGGAGGCTTCATGTGTTGACGTGGCTTAGGAAGACTCTCTGAAAATACACACAAACATTAATTTAAACTGACTTAGATTCCAGAGCTGATTTCTCATTAACATACATTGGAAGTTGTATCAGAACCACCATAGTTTAGATACAGTTCTTTTAATAACACAGGTAACACATACCCTCTGTCACTGATTGTGCTTTCTCAGCGCGATCCTGTGTGCTGGGACTCCTCCAGAGAGATGGGACTGAAGGAAGCAGCTCCTTTCTAGAGGACACGGTGGATGTTGCACCCTGGAAACCCTCCTCGCTTCCATTCTAGGAATAACAAGCAGAAGACGTTCACTGACACAATTTTTTCTATGTACACCACCATTGATTTGAAATCAGTGAATCAGTCAAGATGTGAATTCAATGGGTTTAACAAAAGCATTGCATCAACAGCTATTTAAGATGCAGTCCCTCATTTTCAGAATGTCAAATATGATCAGATATAAAGGTGTTTCATATACAGAGTTTTACTATTCTATTTCTATTTACTGTTCTATTTACTTACAACATGAATGTGAATCATCACCTAGGTACATCTATCAAAGTGGTTCTAAATAGGTTAGTTCAGTTAGTTTTGTAAGCACAAAATACTGTTTAAACTTTCTTTTTTGAAATGTTAGTTTACCTTTCTTTTTCAATTGACTAAAGTGTTTTTTATACTCAGTTATAGGGGTGGGCGATATATCAAATATACTCGATGTACTCGAGTTTTCCACACCCAATGATTAAAATAGCTACCAGAAAATATGACGACTACAGAAGTTTCAGATGAGTGAGGGAATGAGACTTGCTGTAGTTTGGATTTCCCGAGGAGGACGTTGAACAAAATGCAGTAATTTGCAAAACATGCCGTAAATCTATTCCCGAAAAGTCAGCAGTACCACGAATTTATTCCACCAGCTGAAAAGTGATCCACTACAAAAAGAAGCCTGTTGTAAACTCTGCATGTCAGCGTCTCCCCACATGCCAAAGAAAATGTTAAATAAACCAGCTGTGATACCTGTGACTGTTCTTGGTCAGTCATTTTTGTTTCTGTAATTTGAGGTCATCACATTTTTTATTTCACAATTTTTATGTCATAACCACAAAAGAGCACATTTTTTATTTCAACTGTTTCGTTTTGTCTTGTGAATTTTTGCTGGATGTCATTTTTTGTTGCTATGATCTTTTGTTTGTTAAAGGTCAAGTGTTGACCAGAGAAGGAGACAGTATGTGACAGTAGTGTCATTTGTGGAAAACCAGTGTGCAACTGATGCTTAAACTAAAACATTTGAATTCATTCTGATCTTTTCTATTTAAAGTAGAAAAAAAACCATTGGTCGATTTGAATGAGTATACCAGTGCATATTTTAGGCAATATATGGTTGAAAGTGACATTTGTTTTTGGAGGTTATTTAAACATTGTGATATTTTATTTTTCTCATATCGCCTAGCCCTTCTTGGTTACCTAATATATAATCAAATAATAATAGCCTTGGTATAAAGTCTTACCTTCTGAATGATCTTATTGCCAGCAATAAAATAAAATATATTACCTGTCTTGTAGTCTCCTCTGGCCTGCCATCATGTTTTCCTCCTTCCAGCAGCTCCACTGAGCTGCTGGAAGGAGGAGCAGAAGAGGGACGAGCTCCTCCTCCTCCTGCAGCCAGGGTGGAAAGGGGAGGTTTGGCTGAGATGGCAGGTTTGGGTGGCAGGGGGCGCTCTGGGAGGGTGGGCTTTGGGTGAAGGAGAGGATCTGGTCGAACGGGATGCAGAGATCTCATCGGATGCCTGGGATCAGCTGGGAAGCAGGGTTAAAGGGATGGTGCAGGGTGTCCCAGTTAGTGTCCACAATTTGGACAGATGTTTAAAAGGATGTAGAGTATACACAAAGAATGGCATGCTAGTACAGAACGTACTGTGTTCTCATATCACAGGCCTAGATACATCAGGCTGGTTACACTGCAGAAGACATGTTTATCATACCACTCACTGTCCAGTGTCCTATATCAACCAAAAACTAAAACAAAGACTAAACTTTGCTGTTAACATATAGTACATTACAACATGAAACAGACCATGTTAAACATTATTATAAAGCACTGTGTTGTTCTATTAAATGCATATGATACTGAAGTGGGGCGTGGTCTGTGGTTCGGCTACATGGGAGAGGTGGCGCAGTGAGTTCAGGGGCTGTGCTAGGGGAGGCTAGCAGACAAAGCTGACAATGATTGTTTAATCCTGCCTCTATTGTTTCACTAGCACAGCGGCACCTGTGGAGGGGAGGACCGAGCGGACGCTGGGCTAGGCAGCAGGACAGCTAGAGCTGCATGACTGCCTGAAAAGACAAACTGTGTAAACAAGTTCACTCTGTAAATAAAGACATTTGAGCCTCATCATTTGTGCATGTCCGAGCACGTGCTGGGTCCCCGTAACAGCTGAAAAGTGTCACAGTGGCACCCAACATCCCAACACATGATGTTAGACCCATATCCTGTGCAGCAGATGCATGTCCTGGCTCAAATCCACCAGGAGCAAGCAGCGGCACAGAGTGAGCAGCTGACTCATGTACAGCGTTCTAGTAAGGTGCCAAGGGGGTACAAGGGGGCAGGCAGTGGTTGACTCGGGCTACACGCAGACCTTAGTCCACCTTAGTCCATTTGATTTGATTTGAACCTGGTTCGGCCAGGAGTGTTTTTGGAGGCAATATTCATGAAGTAAAATGGTGACATGGTCAAATACCCCATAGTGCTGCTAGAAATGAAACACAGTGGCAAAATCCATAAAGTTATGGCTGCAGTTAGCTCCCAATTGACACATCCTTTAATTCTGGAGACAGACTTCATTGTGCATGCGGATTTTGCTTTGTATTACTTCTAGTGGATTATGCAGCTCGACATTTTGAAGCAGTGCTGCTGCACAACATTTCTGCAAAGGGCGTGGCACAGGCACAAGTTCACTCTGTAAAAAAAGACACTTGAACCTCATCGTTTGTGCATGTCTGACTGTGCAGTCATCCTGTAACAGCTGACAGAAGCATATTTCAATTTTTTACAAGAGACATGAAAACTGGTTGATCATCACTGGCAACAAATGGTACATGGACTTCCCCTGAACCTCTTTTATCCTAAAGAATAAGCCTGTTGTTATTCTATTTTTGTGATTTGAAAAAAATTATCGTCACACAATATTGCCAGATATTACATTAAAAGGTGACATTTGTCAGAAAATTGTCAGGCGGTGAAAGAATATTTCAAGGACCTCCTTAATATCCCACTGGCACGTCTTCCATGGAAGAAGCAGAGTCTGGGGACGAAGGGGATGATTCACCAATCTCCGGGGACGAAGTCACTGAGACAGTTAAACAACTCCTTGGTGGCAGAGCCCCTGGGGTGGATGAGGTCTGCCCCAAGTTCCTGAAGGCTCTGGACGTTGTAGGGCTGTCCTGGTTGACACGCCTCTACATTGTTGCATGAAGATCAGGGACAGTACACCTGCATTGGCAGACCAGGGTGGTGGTTCCCATCTTTAAGAAAGGGAACTGGAGGATGTGTTCCAACTATAGGGGAATCACGCTCCTCAGCCTCCCTGGGAAGGTCTATGCCAGGGTGCTGGAAAGGAGAGTCCGTCCGTTAGTCAAACCTCGGATACAGGAGGAACAGTGCGGTTTGTGTCCTCGTTGTGGAACACTGGACCAGCTCTTTATCCTCTCAAGGATACTTGAGGGTGCATGGTAGTTAGCCCAACCAGTCTACATGTGTTTTGTGGACTTTGACTGTGTCCCTCGGGCTGTCCTGTGGGGGGTGCTCCGGGAGTATGGGGTGTCTGGCCCATTGCTACGGGCCATTTGATCCTTATACAACCATGGCAAGAGCTTGGTCCACATAGCCGGCAATAAGTTGGACTCGTTCCTGGTGGGTGATGGGCGCCGCCCTTTGTCACTGATTCTGTTCGCAATTTTTATGGACAGAATTTCTAGGCGTAGCCAAGTGGCGGAAGGCTTTCACTTGGGTGGTCTCAGAATCTCATTTCTGCTTTTCGCAGATGATGTGGTTCTGTTGGCTTCATCCGGTGATGGCCTCCAGCTAGCTTTCCCAGCGGTTCCCAGCAGAGTGTGAAGTAGTGGGAATGAGAATCAGCACCTCCAAATCCGAGCCCATGGTCCTCAGCCGGTAAAAGGTGGAGTGCCCACTCCGGGTCAGGGACGAGTTCTTGCCCCAAGTGGAAGAGTTTAAGTATCTCAGGGTCTTGTTCATGAGCGACGGGAGAAGGGAGCAGTAGACCGACAGACAGATTGGTGCTGCGGCTGCAGTGATGCGGACGCTGTATTGGTCCTTTGTGGTGAGGAGAAAGAAGAGCATAAAGGTGAAGCTCTCAATTTACTGGCTGACCTACGTCCCTACCCTCACCTATGGTCACGAGCTGTGGGTAGTGACCGAAAGAACGAGATTGCGAATACAAGCAGCGGAAATGGGTTTCCTCCGAAGGGTGGCTGGCCTCTCCCTTAGAGATAGGGTGAGAAGTTTGGCCATTTGGGAGGGGCTCAGAGTAGAGCAAGGAGCAAGTTGAGGTGGTTCAGGCATCTGACAAGGATGCCTCCTGGGCACCTCCTGGGTGAGGCGCTCCGCTGTGCAAAGCCATCTCCAGCACAAGATTCTCAATGGGGTTAAGGTCTGGACTCTGTGGTGGCCAATCCATGTGTGACTGATGTCTCATGCTTCCAGAACCACTCTTTCACAATCTGAGCCCAATGGATCCTGGCATTGTCATCTTGGAATATGCCCCTGCCATCAGGGAAGAAAAAACCCATTGATGGAATAACCTTGTCATTCAGTATATTCAGGTAGTCAGCTGACCTCATTCTTGGAGCACATACTGTTGCTGAAGCTAGACCTGACCAACTGCAGCAACCCCAGATCATAGCACTGCTCCCACAGGCTTGTACAGTAGGAACAAGGCATGATGGGTGCATCACTTCATCTGCCTCTCTTCTTACCCTGATGCGCACATCACTCTGGAACAGGGTAAATCTGGACTCATCAGACCACATGACCTTCTTCCATTGCTCCAGAGTCCAATCTTTGCTCCTTAGCAAATTGACTCTTACTTTCACTATTAAACACAGCCCTGTGTTGTACTGTTGTTTTCCTTCGATTTGATTTCACCAAAAGTTTAAGTGATCACCGAACACGATCATTCAGGATTTTTTTCTGGCCACATTTCTTCCTCGAAGACGATGGGTCCCCACTATCCTTCCACTTTTTAATAATGCGTTGCACAGTTCTTAACCCAATTTTAGTTTCTGCAATCTCCTTAGATGTTTTCTCTGCTTGATGCATGACTCTGACCCTCATGGCACCAGTTGGGGTTAAATAGCTTGATGCCAGCTGAAAGATAATCGCCCATGCTGTAATTGTCCAATAGGAGGCTTGTACCTATTTGCTTAGTTAAATCCAGGAGGCGACTTTTTTGTTTTGGCAAGGCAGTGTAATTTATATGCAGATATGAGCAAGAAAATATTGATACCTGATGAAGTAGACATAGTTCTGGGCTTCACATATGTGGGAGGTGGTTCAGGTTTGTCAAGGATAGCACCTGAGGGACAGTGACAGGACAGGACAGTAGAAGACAGTGAATATTACAAATATTATGTGAACCCTATAGTTTATTGCAAAGCTCTAGATGGCAGACCTTAAAAAACAAGGATTAGTACTGATGACTCAAACAAAATAAGAAGCGTGATGGAGAAAAAAAAGCTAAATTTATAAAAGTATATAAAGAAACTATGTACACAGGCAAAGGTTCTGTTAAAGAATTAAACTAAAAAAAACAAAGGCGGGAAGACAGTGTGTTACTTATTCAGAATGGTTCAATTTCAATTCAATTTTATTTATAAAATCACAACAACAGTTGCCTCAAGGCGCCTTATATTGTAAGGTAGACCCTACAATAATACATACAGAGAAAAACCCAACAATCATATGAGCAAGTACTTTGGCGACAGTGGGAAGAAAAAACTCCCTTTTAACAGGAAGAAACCTCTGACAGAACCAGGCTCAGGGAGGGGCGAACTTCTGCCGCGACTGGTTGTGGTGAGAGAAGGAAAACAGGATAAAAAACATGATGTGGATGCCAAGTTATAAATGACAAATGTATTGGCCTTTATGTAGTGAACTTAAAGGGCATCATACTGCAAGCAACACTGACTAACACTCTGAGAACCACACACACAAACACACACTTATAGAGAACATTTTTTTTTTTAATGGAAATATTTAATGCAAAACTATTTACCGTCAGAGTTGGCCTTTCTCAGCTCCTCCTCTTTATTCTGCAAAAGAGGAATTTGTCTTTATTTTTGTTTTATGTGTTTTCATGTTCATAGCCATACCATTATTATAATGGTATGTCTTATTAGCCAGATCTCGCTTGAAAAGGAGATTTTAATTTCCAGGCCCACCTGGTTAAACAAAGGTTAAATAAATAAATTGGATAAATATGAGCCAGTTGGGATTTTACTGTTCATCTTTGTTTTCTCTTCCAGTTATTTTTGTCTAATTTGGTTTGGGTCATTCCTCTAAAAGCAGTGAAAACAGAAAAAAGTTCAAATCTGTTTTTCATTATAGTAACTTTACTGTACTCATTAAAGCCAAGTTAAAATTTAACGTCATACTATGAAAACTGAAGTTATTGGCTTTCAAAGTGCACAGGTATGGGTTGGAATTTGATGCTTTTTAATTTGCTCTATGTTTTCCAGCATTTTTGAACCAGATTATCCACATAAACATATCAGGACAGAAGAACACAGGTCACCTATTAATCAGGTCCCCATCTGCTCAAGTCTACATGCCAAATATCCTTGGGCAAGATACTAACCCCGGGTTGCTCTCTGATGCATCCATCAGAGCGTAAGTTCAATTCAATTCAATTTTATTTATATAGCGCCAAATCACAACAACAGTCACCTCAAGGCGCTTTACATTGTAAGATAGACCCTACAATAATACATAAAATAACATGCATATATAAAATAACAATACAGTGTGTGTGAATGGTAGATAGAAAGTGCATACAAAAGCTGCTTATGGTATGAATGAGTCAAGTTGTGTAAAGTGCTTTGAGTAGAAAAGTGCTATACCATTTTCTCAGTGTCAGTGTGAAAACTGCCATTATATCCTATTAATAGCAGCCTACTACAGAGTGGAAATGTCTGAAAAGTTCTACATATTCCTTTGAATCATAAAAATATAATGATATACTATTTAATTACAAAAATACTGGCAGACACCAGTGTATCCCCACTGCCTGCCTGGTAGGGTGGTGACAATACTCAATCAGCCTTTTATGGCTCAGGGGTAAAAACTGTGAAGATTCATGCTGATCTGTAATGTGCATTTAATAAGAGTAGACTGAGTAGACTCAGAAAAACTGAGATACATAGATTGGGGATGTCTTAAGAAAAACTATCACCCATTTTCTTAATCAATCACTCATTAAATGGGAACAATAGTTCAACATTGATTGATTCAATTAATTCAATTGTGCTTTCTGGCAAACTTTAAAAATGGGATGTGGGAGAATGGGGTAAGATAAAAAAAAGATAAAAATTGAAAGAGGTTTGATAGTCCTGGTATAAAATATTTAAGGCGTTTGCCTTAAATATTTTATACCAGGACTATCAAACCTTTTTTAGCATATATTAAAGTAGAACTTTTCCGAACAATATGTTTAAACAGACACATACACTCTCCCATTTACCTGGCTCATCTTGGTTTCAGCAGGTGGAGTTTTGGCCACACCCATTCTGTGCAACATCACCTGAAGCTTCTGTTCAAAACTAGATGTGCTCGCCGAAGCATGTTTCTGAAAGACAGTACACACACACACAGTGGAAGGCTTAATTGGTTACGTTGGTATTATTTGTAAACCATCAATAAATAGAGTGAGAATACAGTACATGCTTTATGAGAAAGCCTTACTAGAATTTTACTAATACTAACACTGTGTTAACACATGAACACAGCAAAGATGCGACTGTGTTATTGTGCTGGTCATATCTGTGCGACGATAGTGATAATACGGTCAATTTACCATGACAACAGATACACCTTTGAGGAAGTGTTTACTCTGTATCAACAACAAATAGTATCATCTACAATATAAAATGGGAGCAGCTCAGAGAACAGGGAAAAGTTCTACTTTAATATATGCTAAAATTAGACTTATAAAACAAGAGAAATTCCAAATAAAGGCTAGTTTCTGACATTAGCTTGTTTCGAAACCTTGGTTTCCATCGAGAGTCGTCTCATAATTTATTGTCATTATGTCACAGGTATCACAAGACTGACCTTAGTGAGTGTATCCTTGTCATCAGGCTCTAATCCCGTCAACAGTATGAGACTTTGGCTCTTTCCCTCTCTCAGTGCCCTCTTGGTCACTTTTAGTCTCCTCTCTCCATATGGAGTCCCTACCAGCTGCTTGTCCTGCTCAGTCAGAGTGCGAGTGACCACAGGACTGGGCATGCGAGCTGGCAAGACAGGAGCTGCCTCTTCCTCCAGATTGGAAAGTACAGTAGTCGTGAGATCAGGGCTTGTTGTGATGGTGGGATACAAGGGAGTGGTCTCACTGGGTGGCATCGTCATGGTTAGCGTCTGGGCAGGCAATCTCTTTTCCTGCACATCGCCTACAAGATGATGGCTGGTGGTGGCGATTCCTTCTGTGGTGGTGGCATCATTAGAAATGTTAGCATCCTCCACTGACCTTGCCCCTCTCTCCTTCTCTCTCTCCTTGTCCCTCTCCCTTTCCCTCTCCCTTTCTTTGGCCTCACGGAGGGGTCGAATGAGGTCTGCAATGGAGGTCCTTTTGACCTTCACCCCTTCTCCTCCTCCCTCTCCCCCACTTGCCTTGGTGGCTCGGGAAACTCGAGCCCTCTTGAAGGCGAAGAAGTCACCAAACTTTTTCTTGATATTTTTGGTGGGAAGTGTGGTGGTAGTGGTGACGGAAGAAAAGGTGGATGGTATGGAGGTAGAGAGGGGTGGAACATCAGTGGATGTGAAGGACATATCAGTGGATGCAAAGGGTGAACTGAGAGTGGTGGTAGAGGAGGTGATAATGTCAGACGAAGAGGACAAGGGGATTGAGACTGAGGGGGTGGAGCTTGACTCTGGGGGAGTGGCTTGGGCAGGGTTTGACTCCTCCCACTGGCCTTTTCTGCAGCAGGAAGACAGCAGAAAGAGCAACAGACAAGAAGAGACATTCAGTACTACAACTACTGGTACAGGACCAAAGACATGCTGAGCTCAGGCACACAGCTAACATGCATGCAAACATCACACAGGGCAAAAACAGCTCCTAAATGATTGACACATTGACAAAAAACCTGGAAGCTATGCCCAGACTTTTATGTAATATGTTGATAATTTGCTTCACCCTATTAAATATATACAGATATTAGTCCAATCATGGCTCTGGTCCTGAGTGGAGATGGGTCCGGGTCAGGTCAATGTAGTTTTGTCTTTACTTTACAATTTAACAGCAGCAGATGAAGGGAGAGTTAGCTTAGCATAGAGAAAATGAAGGATGCTAACACCAATGGGGAAGACATTTGTTTGAATTTCACACCTGCTACATCAACATAACATGTTGTTGTTAACACAGCAACATAGTTGTTCTGACCTGAACAATAATGCTCAACTGAAAGGTTGCAGAAGCCTGGGTTTGAGCCCCAGATCATGTCCTGCATATTTTTCGACCTTCTCTCTTCCCATTTTCCTGTCTGCTGTATAAAAGCTAAAAATGCCATAAACTGCTGTTCTGACCTGGCAATTCTGGTGTAATAGCTCTCATATGTTCTTAATTCAACTATAAAACAGAAGCTGATTCTTACATTCACTGGAAGAGTAGATTTTTTACATTGAGCCTGGGTAATACTTAAAATGTAAAGTACACACTGAGTGGTGAGGAATCAGGCTGGGTCAATCTGCTTTATTGACCATGAGAGATATGACCTGTGTGTGCTGTAGGCAGGAGATGTGTTTATTTTGAAGCTAGAAAACTAAAAGGGATGGAGTGCTGAGTATCGCCTTGTCTGGATTCTGTACTGTGCGTTTACCGTTCTCACAGGAAACTCATAATAAATATGATGGGTAAACATTCATTTATTATGAATATGTCTACATTTGTCAGTTGACAGTTAAATCTTTGGTAAATTATGATAATAGAGAGTAATAAATACATAAAATACAAAACTGAATTATATTAAAAAAAGAATACCAAAATGCTCCAGTGAGAGGACTGACAGAAATTTGCAAAACAGTTATATTTTCCCCCATATTATTATCCATATAGTCATATTATCCCCATATTATCTCTACATCTAGAATAGAATTTGAAAACCTTCTCATCACAACTAAGCACTGAGGACTCAGTCCTATTATAGACCTCATCCTCAGATTCCTCTATTGAGGTAAAAGCTTTGGTTTCAGACACCCTCTCTTCTTTAACATTAAGCTTATAGTTGGGGCTGGATCATATGACCTTGAACCAAGAACCCACAGTTATGTTGTAAAATACACAAGTACAGGACTTCCCAAGATGCATTGAGAACCACTGAATATATGTTTCTGACTTAAAATGTTTATTGTTTCTACAGCAACGAAACCATTCTATCCCCTGCCTGTCCAGAGTAGCTTTTAATTTTTATTTAAAATTAAAACATGACGGAAATAATTTTAATTGTTATAAACGCCATTTATTTAAGAAATGTTCAATTAGTTTAATATATGACCTTTGTTTAGGTACGTCTTGATGCATGCTCAAACATCCAGGTAAGTAAATCCCAAAAGGTTGATTCTGTTCGTCTGGACGTAGCGTTTTTAGTGGGAGAAACGTTTCGTCACTCATCCAAGTGATTTCTTCAGTCTCAGCTGACTGCAGGTTTCCTCAACCTTATAAACAGTACATTGCACAATGACTGAAATTAGCACCATTGAATGATCAATGGGCTGTGAGGTCAGTTCCTTGATCATTAATATGCAAATTCTCATGACCATTGATCAACAAATACTGATCAAAGCCCACTGATCATTATCACCCTTCCAGCAGACAAGGGTAGGTGCACAGTTTTGCTAAACCAGAAAGACTATCATGAGAACATTTTATCACTGCTCAGTAACAAAAATACACTGGTCAAAAATATAAACGCAACACTTTTATTTTTGCTCACATTTTTCATGAGCTGAACTCAAACATCTGAAAAGTTTTACTGCATACACAAAAGACCCATGACTCTCAAATATTGTTCTCAAATCTGTCTACATGTGTGTTAGTGAGCACTTCTCCTTTGCTGAGAAAATCCATCCCACCTCACAGGTGTGGCATGTCAAGGTGCTGATTAGACAGCATGAATATTGCACAGGTGTGCCTTAGACTGCCCACAATAAAAGGCCACCCTGAAATGTGCAGTTTGATCAAACAGCACAATGCCACAGATGTTGCAACCCTCCTGACTGCAGGAATGTCTACCAGAGCTGTTGCCAGTGAAATGAATGTTCATCCCTCTACCATAAGCCGTTT
>VURO01020870.1:0-13386 GCA_015108175.1 Pelvicachromis taeniatus
TTTAATCTGAGCCAAACCCATTTACTCAGGAACAAATAAAATAGTAACAAAGCCAAACAGTAACATGTTTAAGTTCTCTAAGTGACTTATATATCATGTTTAACCTGAGTAGTGAAAGACGGCGGTGGGTTTGAACACGTGTTGCTGGGAGTCCGCTGTTCTCACCGGCTATACTGAGCCTTGACCCCCGGCTAGCTATGGAGCTGGTGGGTAACAGACGGAAACGTCGGAGCTTTTGAAAATATGTGGGGTCTTGATAAACTGAGCAGATATTTGAGGTTTACACAGCTACATTCTCGCCTGAAAATATGTTAAACGTTTATTTTGTGACCCAGAAAGAATAATAAGAGTAATATTAAAGCTAACTAGCCACAGCTATTGTTGAAGCAGGGCCGCGCTATGAATTCTGGGACACAGCTACTTCTTCTTCGGGGTTTAATGGCAGCTGGCATCCTTGTACATGCAGTGCTGCCATCTTCTGTTTCAGTCTGTTATTACACTCTTAAATCCTACTACTTATTCCTGATTCTGCGATCTTACAAAGCTTCAAACGACACGTCGACTATTAAATTAGTCGTCGACGATTATGATAGTTGACGTAATCGTGACTATTCGACTAATAGTGGCAGCCCTATATGTGACCTCTTGTTTGTGCCAGTTAAAAGTCTTGCTGCAGCATTTTGTCCAGTCAGGAGGTGATCCAAAGCTGATTTGTTGAAACAAGTAAAAAGATTGTTACAATAATCCAAATGAGAAGAAATTAAAGCATGAATGATCAAAAAGACAGCCAACATCTAAAGAAGAGCTTTGGACTGTCCTTTAAGAATCCTGGAGATGTGTTCCTGTAGACTATTTAAAGAAATTACAAGAAAACGTGACTGTGATGAATAAAGGTGGTCATACCAAATACTGACTTAGCTCATTACATTTGGACAAACTCTGTCTTTGCCTTGTTTTCTGTTTGCATGTTCAATAAATTGCTGCCCTTATTTCCCAATGACCGCTGGTTCAAGACTTCTACACACACACACACGCACACACACACACACACACACAGAAGGTGATAATGTGCAATCTTTGTGCTGAAAAAGCAAAAGTGAGGGAAATGCTCATTCATCGCTGTACTGTGTGCAGGTGAGAGGAAAGTGAAAGGGAAGACTCAGCAGAACAGGGCTGAAGAATGAGACCTCTGGCCTGGGATGTGTTTCCTTCAGCACTTCTAATTGCAGCCTCAGAGATTTTACACACTCTATCTACTTCCTCAAGAGGCACGGCATCCAGACGCTCTGTCTGCAGTTGCTTGTGTAAATGTTCTTCCCACATGTGAGCAAATACAATCTGAAACAAACTGGCTCAGAGGTTAGCAGATTTCTTTTCGCAGGGTAATAAACTGTAGATCCTATTTTCTCTGCCACCCTCCCCTCTCCCCCAAGGTCAACAGAGCAACAGTATTGAGTCAGAGACACAGCAGGCATGGCAGCAGATCTGAGAAGATAAAGACATCTAGGTTACATCCCAGTGGAGGTTCTGTACCCTGACTTGAAACAAATTTCCGCCTTATTCTATCCGGTGACAAAAACTCTTGATGTATTGTAGGAGAAAGCTTTGTCCTGAGGGGACACAGAAACACTTCCCACCTGTTTCTCTATTCTGAATTCTAACAGGTTGCACAATGTTGTGTTTTCTTACGACTGAACCTTTTATGAAGTTGAGACAGAAGGTGACAACTTGTTATAGTAAATGCTGACAGCTGTTGCACCTTTTTGGCTGTGGATTTTCCACATTTTAAAAAAGTGAATTCCGTCTGGAGTTGGATGTGTTTCTAAAAAACGGATTTAGTGTTGTTGACTTGTTTGAGCGCCAGGAAAAGGAGGAAAGGTGAGTTGTAACTTGGAAATGTAATACCTGCATCAAATTTAGAATCCCACCGAAAATGTCTTAAAAAGTCACCTTTAGTTGTGCAGCAATGTGCACGAGACTGTTACCTGATCACCTGGATAACTCCCAGGTATTTTTATTTCAGTACCAGCAGAAATGGCTACAAAGAAATAGATTCTACTTTATGGAAAATCTACTTGGAGAATTCCCAAATTCACTATTATAAGATGATTTCGAGAAGATTAACCAACTTTACAATCACAATAAAACCAATTTAACCAACCATCCCAGAAGTGGATAACAAACTCACGATGATGTCCTGGGGGGTGAACCAAGAAAGGATGCCAATGTTAAAATTTTGGAGAGACAGTACGGATGGTTTGAGAGAGGAGTGAAGAAGCCAGTCTACATCCACTATGAATGACAGCTATCAGCTGACTCTATGCAAACACGAGATCCCTTCCCAGGTGTTTTAAGCCCCATTCACACCTGTCCTCAGGTGACTTCAATAGCTCACGTGATGATGTGCGGCAGTGTCTCACAGAAGTTTCACTATACTATACCAGTTACAGTACACCACAGTGGGCACATCACATAGTAATTTGATTTTCCAATTTTCACTGCAGAATAGATTGGGGAAAATAATGATTGGTTGCAAAGAAACAAAAACATTATCAACTAAAAATAAAAAAAACCCAACATAAGTTGAATTGAACAGAAAAGCATTCCCAAAGCATAATGTTTCATCCACCATATTTGATTGTGGTGTTCTTTGGGTCATTACTCTTCCTGGTGGGTCGAGTTGGTGTCAAAGGGCTTGATTTTACTTTCATTAGACCACAGCGTTTTCTTCCGAGCATCCTGAATAATTTAGCTCGTCACTGTCAAACTTAGGATGGGTCTGTACATAAGCCTGCTTTATGGGGTTATTGCATGTGCTTCAAGATTTAAATCCGTTACTATGCATTATGTTACCAATGGTGTTCCTAGTAACTGTCTTCAGATTATTAACAAGCTTGGAGTTCCAGACAAGGGTGATTGATGGTCATTTTTTATTTCATCCATGTCTGAATAATTGCACCAACAGCTGTTACCTTCTCACTAAATTTGTTGCTCATGGTGTTCTAGCCCATTCCATTCTTGTGCAGGAGTATCTATAATTGATTGATTGTAGTGTGTGTGCCATATGGACCCTCAGTCAATCTCCGGGAGTCAGAAATCCGTCTGGGTTGCAAAAGACCAAATAGTCTGCAAGCCTGAAATGTAATCCACTGTACAGAAACGTCAGCACTGTTAGTTTTTGCAAAGAGTGGGCTGAGGAGTAATTTAACGATTATAATTAAAGAGTAGAGCTTTTCTTAAGAATTCTGTTAATATTTCCCCCAGCATGTGTTCATGCACGGCCCCCTTAATAAACATACGGCCAATCAAACGGATCAATAGAGCAAGACCATGATGGTCCATTTGGTAAAATAAATCCGTTGGGCATCTTTCATGGCCCAGATAATAATTCTGATCGCAAATGAGCCAAAACGGGACAAGACAAAAAAAATAAATAAATAAAAATAAATAAATAAATAAATAAAAAATAAACATACAGCCGCCACGTGACTCCGCCCCATCTAGTCTGCAACATTGAAGCTTTGACTAAAACTGACTTTAAAAAAAAACTGACCTTAGACACATTTTTCCCAAAATATTTTCTGCCATCATTAGTACTTTTACTCATGTTGACTTTGGTTCAAGGGGTCACCTTACTCGTAAGTTTGATTTTAATGATTTTAATGACTAACGTGATGCTGCATAATGTGGGAGCAACATCACGATGACAGCTTTGATTGGCAATTGCTGTGATGGAGAAACATATATCTCTGTTCAGGACTTAGAGCAGGGTCACTGAGTGGAGGTCCCCCATTTACTTTTCCATAATCACGTCTGTTTCGTTTGAATTACCTCTCAATTACCTCTCACTGCCAGTTTTGGCAGTGAGAGGTAATCTGCAGTAAACTGGACTAATCAACATGAAGAACCTGAGATACGTTACACGTTTTTTTAGTAACCCAAATGTGTGATTTCCAATCTGATCAGTCCTTGGTTAGCTAGCAAATACGAGCGGTTGGCTATCAAGTGAAAGTAGGTGTTTGGTAGCTAATCTGTATACAGGAATAATTTTATTGTAACAAATGAAACCATTCTGGTGTGCTTAATCAAAAGTCGAGCATTAGCTCTTTGCTCTGACCGTATTGTACTGAAGGCTGTTCAGACCTGGAGAAGGTAGCTGAAGATGAGGCACTGAAGTGGTTTATATAATAAACAGAAAAACGTTAATGGGCTTGCCAAGTCACTCCTACCCATACTGTACTGGTATTATGACTAAGAGAGGCTCAAAAGGCTTCTTTAGCTCCTGTGCAAAGCTGAGATGGTTATTGAATATCTGCAGACAGCATTATGTCTCTCTGCACACATACATGGACGATAACACTACATTTAAAAAAGCACTTCAGCAATCCCTTAATAACTTTGGATGGCCAGACCAAATGACCAGATCATATTTAGGATGTAAAGGCAAAATTTATGTGTCATTTTTCAGCACTGTCTGTTTATATTTATGTTTTTATGAAAGATTGCTTTAAGGTCCAGGTTAAAAAGCAGTCTGAATTATTAATGAGTAATGGTTCACAAGACTACATGTGTGCTTCTCTATACCACTTACAGCTTTCGATGGTACTGGATACTCAGTATATAAAGTATTGTCTTTTTTTTAGCAAACATGTCAGCTGACATAAGAACATTTCAGGACAGGACGTGTCAGACTTTTTTTTCAGCTCAGAGGGAGAAACTTCTGACCATTTGTGACCATTACTGGGTTACCCAAGTGTTTCTGGGTGGTGACAACAGACAAATCATTCTATATCTCTAATGCTGAATATGCACACACTGTTTTAATATTGGAGTAAATTTTTTGTAAGCTGAATTAAAATATTATGTCCCCCCAGTGAAATCTGCAGTTTTACAGAGAAATTTAAAGACAAAAATCATAAGGGATTACATTTTCATGTAACTGATATCATCATGTATCCATGTCCTCGTCCACTTACATGCTGCTCTAAATTCAGCAGCATAAACACTGATTCAGTTTGGTCTTTAAAGAAAGCTGCTGATGTCAGACCTGCACAACCTTCTTTTTTTTTAACATTGAATTGTAGCCAGGAACATAACGAGTACATGATATGTATATTTTCTCTGATAACAGAGAAAAACCTGGAATTCTTCTGCGCTCTTTTTTCCTAATGTTGTGTGTTACTTACTATAAAATAAGGATGAGGTATTAACACCAGAGTAACCAGAGGGCCAAAATAAATTAAAGGAACAATTAGAGCATAGCATCAAGTCAATTAAACTTCTAGGATATTAATCTGATCAGTTAATTAACAACGGGGTTGGTAATCGGTTTCAGCTGTTTTGGTGTAACAACAGGTTCAGTAGAGGGGCAACAATGACATAATCACCAGATCAGGGATGGTTTTTTAGGTGGAGGGCACTCACATTTTTTCCTTCTCACTTTTTTTCACTAGTTTTGGATTTGTCTGGGATCAGTGTCACTACTAGTACCATGATGTGATATCTGGACCCTACAGACCCTACTGCACAGGTAGTCCAACTCCTCTAAGATGGCACAATCAATTCATGCCAGATGGTTTGCTGTGTCTCCCAGCACAGCCTCAAGAGCATGGAGGAGATTCCAGTAGACAGCCATGGAGGGTCCTTAACATAGCAGCAGGACCAGTATGTGCAAGGGGGGACAGGATAGCCAGAGCTACAAAATTACAAAATTCTCTCCAGCACATCACTAGAATTAATGTCTCTGACCAAACAGTCACAAACAGATTACATGAGGGTAGCCTGACATCTCCTCCTGACATCTCCCAATGAAGGCTGCCTGCCTGATGCTTGCAACGAGATTTTTCCTCTGCATTGTTTTGACATGATGTCTACCTCCTTGGGTTTCCAGAACATCTGGTACAGGACAGCTGTGATTAAAGAAAGGGAGGAAGTTTCTATTAAAGATGCAGGATTCCAGCCTGAGCTTGTTTCTTATAACTTCTCTCACTAATTTTCCCTGTATTTTCTGTCTCCGTGTTACTGCAGAGTGCTCTATGTGTTCAGCAGATGTAAAACATTTTAAATCTTCAGGTTCTTAATATTATTCTTATTCTTAATTTAAAATCTTAAAAGGCAACAGGTATCCATATAATCCGAATATTTACACCAAGTCTGGGAGTCTGTGTGAGTGAGTACAGTTGATGCAATTTTTTTGTCTAAAATTAAGATTACAAAAATTAAAGTGTGAGTAATTATTCAAAATCTATCAAACACATTGACTTAGTGCAACACAGACTTTGTAGAATTGCTAGCTAACAACATGCTAGCATGTGCTAACTGGTAATTTAGCTAACACATTACCAGTAGTAACTACAGAATGAAGTTTGATGTTACAAAGATCTGTAGTGGATTAAGATGTGTGCCCTTTCAAATATGTCACGTGACGTAGCTCTATTTAGCTAACTAAATGAGCTGTCAATGGCAGTATAACCATCAGCAGAGATCATCAACATTGGAGCAGCTGGGCTATATAAAAAGTGTAGGAGCATGTCTGTGGTCATGTCCAGCGAGTGTGTGAAAGGGGGTGCAAGGCAGCAGCTCCATCCCAAATCATTAGTGTGCAGACTCTGCGTCATGGTCCTGGGTCTGGTGTCCCAGTGTTTATGTTTCTGATTATTCTGTGATTTTTCATGGTTTGGTCTTTTGTATTTCTAGCTCTCTTAGTTATTATTTAGTATAACTATTTATCTAGTCTTTGTGGTTTGTTACTGTGCCTCCCCTGTGTTCCTTGTGTTACATCTAGTCATCCAAGTTTCTATGTTCGTGTATTTCCTGTTTTACTTTGACAGTCTTGTGTCCTGTGTTAGAGTAATCTGTTTTGCTTCCTGTCTCATGTGTGTGATTAGTCCCAGCTGCGTTTCCCTCTGGTCCTCATTCCCTCCTTACCCTCGTGTATTTATTCCTCTGTCTGTTGTTGGTACATCTGCTTTTCTCCCCCTGTGTTTGTTTCCAGGTTTCATGTTTTATGCAGTGCTTTGTGTTTAGTTTTTCCAGTTTAGGTTTTGTTGGCTTCATTCTAGTTGTTCTTTGCTTTTGTATCTTGTTTTGTTCAGCTAAAACAAAAGGTATGTTTTTTTGTTAATCTTCACCTTCATCTTTGTTGTCTACATTTGGGTCAGCACTTTCTCATCTCCAGCTGGCTTCACCAGACGTGACACTCTGGCTCCAAAAATGCAGAATAGCACTCATACCAAGCAGGCTTCATTTTAGTACAATGGGAGGAAGTGAGCTTCAGTCATTTTATTGACTGATTGATTTATAACTTAAGCTTTGGATTTGTACACAACACCAATATCACTGCTGTACCGGTTTACAATTTATTAAGACCATTTTAACTTTGCTCTTTCAAGCACTTTTAAAACTTTCAAATTCAAGCATTTCAAATAATTTTCTTCATTTCTTTTCATCTATCCGCTGTTGGTTTCTAATGAACAATAACACTTCATAACAAGGATTAAAAAACAAAACAAAAGGACACATGTATATTTCAAAGAAATGTGACTTTGACTCTGTTTCTTGTCTCATTCTAATATTTCTGTCTTCACTGGAACAAAATCAAATAAAGCCATAATTAAGCCAGCCGTAAAACGTGTAGGTTGTCAGGGGGACTACTGACTGTTTTTATCAAAAGAAAACCCACGCTGATAACAGTCAGACATCACTAATTCTAATGTAAGTGTTTGATTCGCTCTTATCGTATGAATAATTCAGCTTGGCATTAAATGAAAGTAGCTCAGGCACTATCTGAAATAGCCCACATACGAGCAGCACAAATGGCTATTTGCCATGGTTTTATTATCCCATGTGACAGCCAATCTAAAGGGATTCACTGACCTTTGACATTAACTTGATAAAAGTAGAAAAGATCACTTATCTACGCCGCCTTTTTCCCCCTCCACACACACATTTGACAGTTTAAGAACAGACCGCTAAGAGCACAGGGAGTCTTTTCATTATGCAATAATGTCACATCCTGTTTTGTCAAATTACTTTATTAATGAGTATGAAAACCCCTTCAGTCCAACCAGAGACCTCTGCATTAGGCCTTTCATCATATATTCCCAACAGGCTTCATGGAAAAATGAAAACAGTATGAATTAAGCAGCCTGGTGTTGGCCATTAATTTCTATAAATGATTATGCTGCCACTTGTACAGCAGTATTTTATCTCGCCATCAGTTTAAAGAAAACATTCATCACCTCAGGCGACAGAAACCAGTGCAGCATTAATACTTTTAAACCGTGCTTAACATTTATTCTTCTGCAGCATGCGTGCAAAGGCTATTTATAATTGAGTTTTGGCTCCAACCCACTTCTCAAACTGCATCTACTTGAGCCTTAATTACAGGAGTCTGCCTGTGAAAGAAAGCAAGGTAATAGAATATGGCCGCAGGTCATCACATTTAATAGTATGACTCATCATTAACACTTGGCAACAGTGATCGATTGGGTGTAAGTGAAAAAAGTACTTGAAAACAACGCAGCGCTCGCGACTTAAGTGCTCCGTCAGATAAAGAGGAGCCATAACTCACAGTGCAGATATACGGAGGCTGGTGGGGTTTTCTTACTCCCAGAGACGGAGCAGATTACATCTCATCAGTGTCACCTTCCACAGACAGGTAGCCACACATTTTAACGATTTCTTCCTTTAACAGGAAGGCTGACCACTCATTATTGGCTGACACCTTGTAAAGTCATACTCAGAACATTTCATTTTATATCTCAGTTACCTTTTCACAACGTTTTTTTTTCTTTCTCCTAAACACTGAAACAACTTGGCCCCACTCCCGGGCAGGAATACTGTTTGAAGCCTGTGAGAGCGGTTTACCTTGAAAAGCACAATTAGACGTTTACATTAACCAATAAAACATTTGGGGTCTGGGTTACAGTGTGCTTTTATTTCACCACATTCTAAACAAGCAGAGTTTCATTAACAGAATATGTTACTTTTTAGATCAAGTCTCTTCCTTAAAGTTCTTCTGTTTTCTAATTTCCATTTGAAAAAAAAAAGGCTGAAATTAGGTACAAAGCGTTTGATGTGAACACGACCGCAACCATATGTTTAACTCTAAGCAGGTCACCGATAGTTCTTCAGAACTGTGAAGCATCAGAATAAGGTTTTAAAACTACAACTATTCTATCCAGATTTTAGATATACTGAAAGCAACTATTTGATCATGGGAAAACATTTTTTTTAAAATAAAACTCAAATATGTGGCCTGGTCTGCCAGAGAGTAAAAGAAAAAAGAAATCAAAACACAGACGGCGTCTTTTCTGCATCCCAGCCAAACAAAACATGCCGAGATGATGATCCAGTCTGCTCCCCCAGAAATACATGCCAGCCGCTTTATTAACACTAACATCTTTTTGAAAATGTCAAGTATTTTATGTTGAGTTTTTTTACACAGGCATTATATATTTATATATATTATTATGATACATAAACACGATACCGATAACTTACTGATACAACTCTTCATGTTTTACTGTAATTGCATACATGTAATAAAAGGCTTTTAAGCCTAGTTGTAGCATGACCAAACATTTTTGGTCATTTTTAAACATTTTGCCCTGTTGGCCACAACTATATACAAAATGATTCAATATTGGAGCTGGGGAGAAATTTGCAAAACACCAAATGGAAACCTCGACATTGAAGTTTACCGGAAGCACACACACCCGGACCAGTACCTCCTCCCACCATCCTCTGAACACAAACTTGTTCAGTTTGGTGTTCAGTTTGGTGTGCCCGGTGTTGTAGGGTTCACAACACCGGGCAGAAAATGTTCCCTCTAAGCCTGAAGGGAAAAAGAGGGAACACACACACACACACACACTTATAAAAAACTCAATTATAAATCCTGGATGCAAGTCTTTTGCTTCAACGCTCGATTCCCTCTGAGTTTATTAGTCTTGGGCACACTCAGGAGTCTGCCTACCTGAGGGACCAGGATGGTATGGATGGATGAAGAAGCTCAGAGAGGTACAGAGGGGCAGCATTCGACAAACATTTAAAAACCAATAAAAGCAGCATAAAATAGATCCTAAAATGCACGGGCAGCCAATGAAGTGAATATAAAACTGGGGCGAAATGCTCATATTTATGAGTGCCAGTTAAAAGATGTGCAGCAGCATTCTGAACTAGCTGCAGTCGAAAAGCACCCCATAAAAGAGTTACAGTAATCCAGCCGAACGGTTACAAAGGCATGCACTACTGTTTCAAATTGCTGTCGTGCAAGAAAGTGCTTAATTTTGGCCAGCTGCCTCAGATGAAACTATATCTTACAACCGACCCAATCTGGCTTTCAAGCTTAAGTTCAGGATCCATCTTAAAACCCAGATTTACAATCTCTGGTTTACAAAAATATTTCAGGGTTTGCAAATCAACACACGGAGCACCAGTGGAGGCAGGTCTAAACACCATTACTTCAGTTTTTGAGTCATTAAAACAAAGAAAGTTTAGCGCCAACCACGACTTGACGTCCTCCAGACATGTTTGCATGCGATTTACAGATGACCCATCTTCCTTTTTAAGAGGAACACAAATCTGGCAGTCATCTGCATAACAGTTAAAACAGTCTGTGTCTCCTAAAATGTGAGCCCAAGGGAAGTAAATAAAGCGAAAACAAGATAGGGCCCAGAATGTAACTCTGTGGTACTCCATGAGACAGTGGAGCAGAGGAAGACTCAGTTTCCTAAGCAAACTGAAATGGTTCAATCTGCTAAGAACCATTTCAGGGACACACCTGTTATACCGACATGTGAAAATTAAAATTTCATGGTCGACAGTGTCAAATGCGGCAATTAAATCAAGTGACACTTTCACCAGAGTCACATGATAAAAATATATCATTAAAAATCTTAAAAGTGATGATTCAGTACTTGGAAAATCTCCTGAACATTTTGTGCATTCAAGTACGGGATCAATTGGTTATATATTTCCAAGACTTTAGATAAAAAAGGCAGCTTAGATATTGGTCTAAAGTTTTCAACAGCATTTGTATCTAGCCCAGGTTTCTTGAGAAGCGGCTGCACAATTGCATCTTTGAAATTCTTTGGAACCACACCTGAAGTAAGGCTGCTATTTAAAATGGTTAAAATAGTTGAACCTATGGTTGAAAAAACTTCTTTCACAAAATGGTTAGGGATAGCATCATAAAGTGAGCCCACAGGCATTAGATGATCACCACCTCCTGTAGCTGAGCAAGGGTAACCGACTCAAACTGTTGAAAGACAGCTGAGCAAATTGGAGGATCAGTGGGGTCAGATGTGGGCAAAATAATCTGTGCCCTAGCAGAGGCTACCTTGTTTATAAAGAAGTGCAGAAACTTTTCACACATTTCATGTGAAGGCTCAAAACTGAGAGCAGAAAAGGGGCTTAAAATAGTCTCAGTTGACTTAAACAATATATGTGGTTTCTGATAATTTGCCAAAATAATGTTAGCAAAGTGTTTCCACTTTGCTTCTTTTTACTGTGGATTGATATAAGGGCCAGCGCTCTCTTAAATTTTGCAGAGACACCTGTAAGTTATCTTTTTTCCATCTCTGCTCAGCCCGTGAATGCTGTAGGTTTCATTGAACAATGAAACCCAGCACGGGTTTCATTGTTCAACCAGAGATCATACTTAGTCTTAGGATGCCTGATTTTAGAGGTACAACAACCAAGAACTGAGTTCCTCTACGTTTTGGAGTGTCTCAGGAATGGAGAATTGATTATAGTAGGTGGAGACCCATGCTGCAGTGAAAGATTTAACAAACGAGATGGCTGAGCAGGGACATGCCCCCTGAATTCATTTCTAGATAAAGAGATGTCAAACAGAACTGTGGCATATGATCAGAGAAAACGAGGTCAGAGACTGTAAGATTAAAAACAGACCATGCGTGCGCTAAAACCAGGCCACACTGTTGTGTGGGTGCAGACACACATCGAAATAAATTAAAAGAATCAGTAAGATTCAAAAAGTCTTTAACCATGGGTTTTTCTTGGCAGCACACCTGAATATTAAAATCCCCAACAATAAGAAAAGAGTCATATCGTGACTTCAGTTAGAAATGCAGCAAATACCTTTATAAAGTCCTTACTGTATTTTGAGACCCTGCATGTTACTGTGCACAGTACAGGGGGGGAACAGGCTATTTTAAATAGCAACAGTTCAAAATTGGAAAAATAAAATTCCAATGAATCCTGTTTACACCTGTAGTGATTTCTAAAGATGGTAGCAACTCCTGCACCTCGACCAGATGTGCGTGGGACATTAAAATAACAACAGTCTGAAGGCAAAAGTTCAGCAAAGGCACTGGAATCACCAGCAGTTGTCTACATCTCAGTTAGGTAGAGAAAGTCCAAATAGTGTGACAAAAAATATTCCTTAAGGATGAAAGTCATATTCGATATAGATCTGACGTTTTACCAGGCCAAATTTGGCTGGAGTTGAATAGTCACCAGACTTAGGAGTTTGTGCAATATACTGCAGGTTTTGCAAATTTGCTTTGTGCTGCCGTGGACAGGGAGGCACGGAGCAGCCGGGTGGGAACAGCTCAGAGCCAGCGAGCGGCACCAGAAATGCAGAGGAGGGTTATGTAGATGTCAGGCAAAAGGGGGACAACAGGCAACGCTAGGAACAACCGAAGAAACAGCAGATCCAAATGCCAGACAGGCCTTCAGCTTCACCAATCTCCCACTCCGTTTACTGCGACGGTGACCTCGCTTGGAGCAGGTGAGTAGTAGTATGAAGCGTTGGTAGAGGTTAGCAAACCCTAGAAGCCGCTGGAGTTGTTTCTAAATGGTAGATGTGGTCCATTTAATGACTGCCATGATATTTTTTTGTACCTGTCTTCTCCTCCCCACCCTTAAACAGAAAACCAAGTAATAGGACAGTAGTTCTTATTTCGTGGAGAAATCCTAAAGTAGTTCAGTAGTACTCATCCAGCAAGACCGATACGTGGAGAAGAGACACTCCAAAAAAACATCAAAATCACAATGGTAGCCCGATATCGGACAGAATTTAAAAATGATATTTAAAAAAGCTGTCAACTGAGCTATGTAGAGTTGAGCAATCAAAATCAATTTGTTCATTTTATGCCAGCTTACAGTGTTAGCCTCAAGAGTCCTAAAAATTAAATATGGGCGCATGATTGAGAAAAGTCAAGAAAATAAGTTAGATCAATGATTGATTAATTGTATCATACAAAACAAAGATTTTGTCTTAGCTTCTTTTTTTGTTTCCCATACCTGCCATCAATGGCTGTCACTTGGTGTCTGCTCTCTCTGCGGTTGAGTATCACTTCCTGTTCCTGTCTAACGCACAGTGTTGTTTTGAGTAGCTTCTCTGTATAGCATTTTAAT
>VURO01020872.1:0-21597 GCA_015108175.1 Pelvicachromis taeniatus
GGAGAAACTGAGAAGACGATGCACTCCAGATTTGTGACTCAGACTTTATTTTAAACTGAACTACGCACCTTACAAAATGACGACAGCATGATGCACACAAACAGTAGACACACACTGGTGTTATTGTCCTGATTCCTGTTTTCAGTGTTTTTCATTTGGCCTTTTTAAGGAATCACACAAAGAAATCCTGATCTTTTGCTTCAGTTATTTCCCTCTAAAAGAAGAGAAAATGACTTCATGGACGGACAAACAGCATATTTTACATCCCACATGCAGCTATTGGCTGAACTCATATTTCATAGTTTTTCAAAATAATATTTTTCCATTATCTGTGTTAGTAATGTGCACCTCAGGCCTTCTCTAAATGACTCCACTGGCATCTGCACAATATTAGGACTTCAGTACTTTGCACGTTTCGACTCTACTCGTGCACTCAACATACAGCACTGACAAACTTCTGAACTTCAGCTTAGCTCCACTGGAAACCAGTGCAGATGTCCTTTTCAAAATGAACAACTGAAAACTATATTATACATTTCTTCATCATCCATGTTGGTCACAATGACATTTTTTTCTGTGGAGCTGCAGCACTAAATCAGCTGCCTCTGATGATAGCCTTGTTGTTCCAGCTAATAAAGGATCCTGCTTTGTTTTTCCTGTGGTAGCACACAGAATGATCTCCTGTTTGCTGTAGTCTACATGTTTCCCTTTCTGTTAATAACCCAGCCCTCTGTGCTTATTAAGGTTTCACTCTGTACTCCTAATTTCATTGTCTTCCCAGCTCGTGCACCTTTTCCTTTCCCGTATCACTCCCTGCTCTCCTGGCTGTAAATTCATTTTGCTATTGGATGCAGTTCAAGCTTGCACAGAGCTGAGCAGCTTCGTTATTTTATTTCTGATTAGGCTGGACCACCCTGTTCAAAGCTATAAGAGAAACGTCCTCTAGAGAAAGAAGGTTTTAAAAGAATGGTGACAGGGAAAAGAAAACTGGGTAGCTGCAGTAAGAGAGGTAGGAAAAAACACTGGGAGTTGAACAGAAAAACACTGAGAGAGGAGCGAGCAGCAGCCCAGCTTCAGAAAGCAATACGCTGAACAAAGAAGTCAGGCTGGACTTTAGAGAGCAGGGCTGCACATCCAGTATTCATTTTGTCTGACTGTCAGTCCACTTCACAAAACCGCTGCACAAAAAAAGAGTCAGTCCCAGATATTAACATGCACAGGATCAACCATTCATGACAACAACCTCTGATGTGTTTTTGGGGAGAGAGCACTGAGTAATTCATTACACCGAGTTACCAAATACAAATAACTAGCCTGGCTTAATGAACCTGCTTCACAAGCTGGACATGACATGAGAATAAATTATGAGCTCATGCATATAATATAACATTTTGTAGTCATAAGCATTTTGTTTTCTTGCTAACGATTAAGAGGTAAATACTCAGTTGAGCTCAGCATGAAGATACAAGCACCAGGAAGCCTGACTTTGTCTGCAGGTAGAACAAGAAACACCATCAACACCATCAAACACCTCACTGATGCAAAGAATGATTTAAGCTAGCTGTTGCTCCTTTACACTACATGTGTTCATCTCTATTTCCATCTTTAACCACTCTAACCTGTTTAACATCCTGTCAACGTCGAAGCCCACGGGCTAGCACACTGATACAAGTCCTTCTCTCCTTTCTTAGTATCGAGTCTCACATATAAATCGCCGCATTCCTTATTTTTATGACATTCTTTCTTTGCTGTACAACCTGCCAGTACTAATGTTTCTTCATCTGCCCGACTATCCCACTCTTTCTATACTAACCACTTTCCTTGAATACTCGTTCTCCTTGTTTTCTTTAATCTGACCAGAGGATACACTAAACGCATCTTCTGATAGGAGCCCGTCTAAAATCTTCCTAAACTTCTACTTTGTTCAACTTCCTTGGTTATGCTTGGCTTCATTCACTTCCTCCTCTTGATTTCCACAAACATCTACCATCTGATGTTGCCTAGGTGCCTTTTCCATACCACTGCCACCACCTTGCAGTGTCATATCTTTTGCATAGGATGTTTCACATATTTTCCTGTTAAACTTAAAGCAAAAGGAATATCATTAGGTAAACTTCGGGTAGGAAATGAGCAATAACATCTATGCTGACAGCCGTCTTAATGTGCCGTTTCCATAAATCAAGAACAAATTTTGTTGCAAAACGTGGATGTTGGCTGTACTCTGAGAACTGGTAGGTATAATATAGAGGTTTAGTCAGTGTGCGTCTCCTGTAAGGACATGTTTCTATCCTTGAGTGCCTGAACGTACCCCGTCTCAAGCAGAGAAGGCCCTTTCCATTTTAGTCTATTCAATGAGTAACAATGAAAACAATTAAACATATGTGCTGTACAAAGTGATAAAGGACCAGGGGAATGCATACACAGGTGGTTCTTAAAAAGAAACATAAGGAGATAAAGTATGGGCTTTTGGGGGTTTTGTTTTTTTAATTGTAGATGTAAAAAAAAACAAAAAAAACTTTAAAACAATCTTTAAAATTGATTTTGGAGAAAAATTACAAAATGAACGTATGCAGCCACCAGAGTCAATTATAACAAATGATTCCAATCCATCAAAACTTACTGTTGTGTTTCAATTGTGGCTTTGGAAATAAATTTAGTTTCCTTCTTCACACTCCAGGCAAAGACAGTTTGAATGTCAGTTTACTTTGTGAGTCAAGAGGAAAACTGGACTGGAGAACGTATTTTCACATGTAAGTGGCATGGCAATTATACATTTTTCCACTGTAACCACATATTCCACTCCAGCAGCAACTGTAAGCAAGCTTTGATTTGCGCACTGTGTTCCTTTTTCTCAAATCCCTCAAACGAGAGATTCTTGGACTTGAGATCAACTCGGACCGGACGACAGACACAAGGGCAGTTTGAAATGGAACACAGTAGTCTACTAGAAATGGCACAACAATCAGCTTTGACATACAGGAAGACTAAAATATTATCCAGACAAAGCTAAAGAGTTCTAACTTTGTGCCACATGTATAATGGTATGTTTTAAGGAGTTCCACAGGGCTCGATTCTGGGTCCACTACACTTCTGCCACACAACACAATTACTTGACTGTGTCCAACTACAATTGGTATGCTACCCAGCTAGCTCACCCCGCTATGCGCTTGTTGGATCAGCAGTTTTCATGCTTTACCCTACTCTGGGGTGGCAAGATATGCACCTACCTTTAAATTCATTGTCATCAGCTGCTATTAACCTCAGTTCATCCTGAAAGCCATCGTCAAGGGGAGAGCTAAAGAAACTGGAAGGGAAAGGTCACCTGAGCTATAAGCTAATGCTACAACTGGCAAGCTACTCCAATAACATACTGTTATTCAATATTTTATTATTTTAAAAAACTTCAAACATTCTAAGAATTAAACAAATAACAGGCCAATAGTCTTGTCTATTAACCATGTGTTAGCCCACATATAATGGCTTTGACATTCTTTATTAACTCTCAGTAATTATAAAATCAACATTAACATCCTGTCAGCTAAATCCCATCTGAAACTTGAATCCTAAAACTGCACTGTATGAATATTGATGTAGGGTGTTTTTGAGGTCCCATTCTCTATTGGATTTATCTTATGATCACTTTCACATTTGAAAAGTTAGGGTATCTTGGCTGCATTTAAATAATAAGTAAGGACTGTGTCTTGTAAAATCTTAACAGAGGTTATAGTAACAGACGACAGGATCTGTTATTCAGGATTGTCCGTGTAGACTAAATAAATAAATGGGCAAAGTTGATGCAAAGCAATCTACTGACGCCCTTGTATATATCTTTGGGACCTTGATGAAGTGATACTGTTAAAGCCGCAACATAAATATGGAAACTAATACCAGAATTTCAACAAGAAGAGGTTTTATTTTCAATATAACACGTTAGCTAAAACAGCTGCTACCACTAAGACAAAGACTAGTGAGCTTTTCTGAAAGCCTGCCTCCAGCATGCCTTTATCCACACCTGACTAGGTGTGGTCAATTAGCCACAGCTGCACACTCTTGCACCACCACTGCAAAGTGATTAGGGGCTGCAGAGGGGCGTAACAGAGACCCTTAGAATCACCCCGTCATCAAAAATCCAGATGCTGAAAACATGTGTCTGAGTTCTCAGTTAAGTTACAGTGTTTCATGAACCTCTCTACAAATAACACGCAAGTGCAGCCCTAATATGTCCTCGTACTTCCTGTTTGAGAAAACAGCCACAAGGTGACATTTGTTAAAGACTAGCTCAGACAGAGAGAGAGAGAGAGAGAGAGAGAGAGAGAGAGAGAGAGAGAGAGAGAGAGAGAGAGAGAGAGAGAGAGAGACCACATGTTCACTGTTGCGTTTTTTATGGGGGTTTTTAAGGCTGACATTTTATTATAATGAAAGGTGCCTTCACTCGCTGTGAAACAAGCTGGAAATGTCACGAGCAAATCCTCGGAGGCACAGAGCCGTCTGCTTGTTTCACCCACATGCTGTGGACGAATTCTAGCAGAAACTCTGTGCTTTGCTGTTTTGGCATTAAGGACACGATTCTGCTCCGCCCAGCTAAAGCTCAGGGATCATCTGTCACACACTCATGATCCATCACCTCGGCCGTTATGCCGTTATTCAGATTATACAGTGTAAAGCCACCTTGTTTCTGCTTTTATATCTGCAAATTCTCTCATCAAGATGGGTTTAAGGGTTTCTGTGCTTTTTAATGCAAATGCATGAAAACATCTGTGTTTTAAAAAAAGATGAGAAAGATCTGAGCAGGAGCAGTGATCTGGCAAATAGAAGTGCAACAATTAGTGTTTCTTTCATACCTACACCATCTATGTACAGCTGGAAAATATTATTTATCATGAAATGATGAAATCTAAATTTTCCCAAGGGCTATTTTTTAACACAGCAGGGGATTTTTCAACATAGCATGAACATACCAGTTTCCTTTACAAATCATAAATTATTTCTATGTCGACAAAATAACGGAATTATGCCAGAAAATATATATATATATATATATATATGAGGTTCAACAATTTTAGCCCCTGTGTAATTATGTAATGTGTTATGCTTGTATAATGAAGTTAAAACTGGGGATTTTTTTACAGTTTACACAATATAAAAACTTGGTACAGCATGCCAAAAACAAAAGAAATGATGATGCTAACAAAGCAAGAACAGGAGCTTTTTTTTTTCTTTCTTTACTGCCAATGTTTAGAGAAAGAAGGGAGAGGCGAATAACCCAAGCAACAGCCCCCCGACACGGTAGTGGGAGTATTACGCTGCGGTGCTTCAGTGGTCTGGAACTAGGAATCGTGTCAGGGTGGAAAGAATCCAGAGGAAAGAAGCGTGTGTGCAGATTTTGAAAGAAAACCTTACGAGAAACTGGGCCTGGGTGGCTGCTTTGTCTTTCACTGTGACAACAATCCAAAACAGAGTTTCGTCCTGGTAAAAAACTACCTACAGAAGATTCAAAGGGGAGCTGTTGACTGGCCTGCACAAAGGCCTGACCAACTGAAAATCTATGGGGTGATTTGAAAACCAAGGTCTCTGCCAGAAGACCATCCAATCTGGAGGAGAGATTGACCAAAGAAGAATGGGCTGGGATTGCTCTGCGTGAGACTTGTTGACAACTATAACACATGACTACAGGCTGCTGCAGCAAAAAGGATATCCAGCTCTGTGTCTATTACTGTACTTCACACGATGCACAACTGGAATCATCCTTATTGTGCCTTGGTGTAACTTCCCATGTAAAACATTTGCAAAAAGTTGTTTTACCTACTTCCCTTTCAGTAAACTTCCTCCTGATTGGCACCACCTCACATTCAGATCTATCTACTTGATGCCATCATACAGATACAATAGTAGAAAGACCAGCCTGAAACAGAGCAGTCTGAGCGTTTGGCTCATCTGGGTCATTTGTAAATATACACCAATATTAATCGCTCAAACTTAAATTTAATATGAGTATCAACCACTATAACAACTGTACATCACAGTGAGTAAAAACAAAATTATAGATATAATTAGCTCGCTTTTGCTTGAGAACTCTTTACAATGTCAACAATGCAGCACACAGCCTTCTTAAATAAGAGTAATGCCAGTATATTAAGAGGCAACTTTCAATACTGAAAAACACAGCTCTGAACAGCAGCTCATCTCTGCTGTGAAATTCCTGTGGCAACTAGACTGAATATGAGCTGCAGATTTCAGACGTCTCAGGTACTATGAGCAGACAAAGGCTCCAAAAGCCAGGAGAAACTATGCTGGGTTATAATGGGAGGTATCATTCCCCCACCAGGTTCCTCCTCTTCCTGTTTTCTCTCTCTCAGGTTCCAGACAGTCTCTGAATAGAATCTGCAAACCAAACGAGTAGCACTATGGTGACCAGATAACCACGGGCCTTATTAGTACTGCCGTTACATCAGTTATCTTCCATGGGTCTGCTCGATGGGAGTAAAGACTGAGGGCTCTAAGGTCTGATTAGCACTCTTTTGCTCAGGATCCCTACTGTTAAATAAAACCCTCCATTTCTGCTTCTTCAGTTAGCTAAAGCAGCTTGGTACTGCCCAAAGCACTTGTGATATTCCATTAATTTAATCCAATTACTGCCAGCAAAAGACAGAAGAGGAGAGAAAGTAAGCGAGACAAGACCAAAACAACCCTTTTTATAGCTGATGAACAAGGCAAAAGATTTCAGAGGGTAACAGTGAGTGAGGAACAGAGCTGATGCTTTGTGACGGATTAGTCTGTACCGCCTCCGTCCACATTATCCCCAGGGGTAGTGGCTGTACTCAGGCCAGTGCTGGTCTATCTGACAGGTCTCATCAGCTCTGGAGGTCAGATGTCAGATACAGAGCTCAGAGAGGAGGAAGGTCACAGACAGTTCAATCACAACAACATAGGGCACAGCCCACTGTGTAATGTAGAGAGAGTGAAGCTGAGAAAGGGAGCGAGAGAGTTAGTGCGCGATATCTCGTCAGAAGGAACAACAAGGACTTGATCTTTAAACACTGCTCTAATTCCATAAAACAGCTGGGTCGTATAGTCTTTTCAAATATTTCTCAAACAAAAGCAAATAGTTTATTAGTTATTATAGACTGGTTTAAGACCATTCCCCTCCTCTTATGCAATTCAGGGTTTTGGGGGGGGCACCTTGACAGGTCGCCAGTCTGTCGCAGGGCTAGCACAGACAACTATTAGCACTCACTTTCACACCTATGGACAATTTTGATTCACCAATTGACCTGAGCCCACTAACTGCATGTCTTTGGACTGTGAAGCAGCAGCGCTAACCACCGCGCCTCCTGGTACAAAGCCAGAAATCACACTCACTATCGTTACACCGCTGAACTGTTGGATCAAGTTTAAAGCATTCCTGAGCTCATCAGGAAGGATATCAGGCATGTCAGTCAGGCAAGTGGTCCCACTGAATCGATGAAGAGCTCTAGAAACTGCTAAATGTAGCATGAACATCATACTACAGCAAACACGCCCTACAAGCAGTCCAACTGATGTCAACACTACGTTGGCCTGTTGTCATCAAAGGCTTTCTTATCTTTTCCATGTCAGCAAATGCCAGGTGGATCAGTGTTAGGTCACACACTCATTTGAGAACAACATTTTTGGATCATCTCTTTTGTCAGACGCTGTTAAAATTAAAGTTCAAATTAGGCCTCTGTCAGCTGAATCTTATGTTATTGTCACTACTGTGACCACTAATGCTTCCGACAACACACCCATGTACAGTACTGACTTCCTTGTCTGATTTGTTTGTTACATGCAAAGATGTTCGACATCGTGCATAATAGTTCATCCTCGAAACCCAGAGTCTGTGCTATGTGCATAAAATCAGGAGTGAAAACGAGTGACAGAGCATCTCTGTGGAAAGTGGTTAAAAAGCTAAAGGCACACATTGTTTGCTAACTTCTTCTTCTTTTTATTTTTTTTTAAATAAGCAGTGGTTGAGATCTTTTTCAGTAGTAGCCACAAGTTTTAGTTAGTAGCTTAGGTTAAAAAGAAACTCTGCTACAATTTTTAAAGGGGAGTAATTGAGGCAATTTTTTAAAGAATCTTGTTCTGGCGCATGGCTTTTCCTCAAACTCCTGTTTCCCATTCACAACAATAAAGAAACCAAAACACTGTGTGAGGTTAACCCCTGGCCTTAATTAGACCACATCAGTAATTAAGAATAAGTATTCATCATTAGTTTTGACCGCGTCAGCCACAGGGATTTCATAAAGGGACTCGATGCTGTTGTATTTGATCACCTATAATCTGCATCACATGCATCTGTAATAATACATAAACAGACTGTGTTGCTAAGATCATTTCATTCTCAACCAATCATTAATTTTAATAGCAGAAACCGACGTACAGCTGCCCACAAAACCGATTCGTGCTTACCACTGCATCGCCTGATAATGAACATGTAGAGAAGTGGCACACAGATTATAGAAGAAGAGAACTTCCTCACTTAAAACATGTCAGCACTGAATTGCAGCAGCAGTGAGGGCTTGTGTAACTCCTAGCTGCTTTTGCTGTTTTGAAGTGCAGCTATGTACATTAACTCAGTGTGATGGACCATCTGAAATCAGTTACCAGATCAGACAAATCTTTCATGCTGCCCTCCCTTGATAATCAACAGTTTTCTCAAACAAAGCAGCTACAGGCTGCCGTCAGCCCGCGAAGACGACACGCGACACAGAGAAAAGCCAGTCTGTTAGAGGCAGCCTGCAAAACGCCAAATCATATTCGCCATCTGCTCAGCTATCTGTCAGCTGCCTAACCAATGCTTGCACTACACAAACACTGGAGATGAACAATGACAAACATACTGCTCTTCACATGTACCATCAGCAAATATTGATCCACAGCATGTCATTACGCTGAGGTGGGAAACTGGCTGCTTGATGCTCGTTATGCTGCAACAATTGCATGCAGGTGCTGAACAAGTAATGCAGCAGCTACCTGCAGCTGATTTAAATGTTATTGAATATTTATAGATGAGTCACTACACTAGAGTCATCTGTGGCTTTCACAGTGTTAAATGACTGCTTCACATTTCCTGCACACACTGTAGCATTTCCTCTTTTTGTTTCTTCTATGCTTTGACAAGTACAGAGAAGGCCAAAGTAGACCAAAATACTTTAATCAAAACAAATGATCCAACATGTAGACAAAGGGTAATAAGATTTTAGCATTTATGTCATCACTAGCACTTATATGTTTGACTAGGAGGAAGGCAGATGTGCATACTGTGTGCTATCAAATGTGGTCTTTAAATTAGAGATATGTCATGCATCTCTCAGGAGACTGCATACTTTTAATGAATTATTATTATTATTATTATTATTATTATTATTATTATTATTATTAGTAGTAGTAGTAGTAGTAGTAGTAGTAGTAGTAGTAGTAGTAGTAGTTCAATCAGAACCCTCTCACTAGAACTACTAGAAAGTTCTTGTTAGGGTACCTGCGTGGCTGACCCAGTGTTTTGAGTTTTTGAACTTTTATCATGGTTTAGGACTGCGAGTGTTTAGATTTCTGTTTTGCATTTCTATTTGTCCAGTTCTTCTCAGTTTGTGATTTTGTAGTTTTAGTTTCCTTACCCCCTCTGTTGTGTGTCTGCCCTGGTTTCTGTCTCTGTGTTCTCCTCTGTTAGCTCTACCTTCATTCTGTACTGTGTTTTGTCTGCCAGCCTGCCGGTTTAGTTTATTATATTTCCAGTTTAGCCAGTTTTCTGTGCCATCCACCATTAAAGCTGTTTTGGCTGTTCTTGGCCTCCGTGAGTCTGGACTTTTGGGGCCACCATTGATGCCTGCACACAGCCTTCACTTGACAGTTCTGGGGCCTCTCATTGTGGAGTTTGCATGTTGGCCTCTCCAGGTACTCCGGCTTCCTCCCACAGTACAAAGACATGCATGTTAGGTTGACTGGGGATGATATACTGTACTGTGAGTATGAATGGATTGTCTCTGTGTTAGCCCTGTAATGAACAGGGATCTCTCCAGGGTACGTCATTTGTTGTCCAGTGTGAGCTGGGATGGGACTGATTGGATGAATCACATCTAACTTTATTTTCCTCTCTTACACTAAATGTAGAGTATGTACATTATTTTAAATATTTTCATGCCCAAGCTGAGTTGGTATTCTGCCTCTTCAAAATGAGATAGCTCAGTATGCCACGTGAAAAGAAGCGAGTCAAACAGATTCACTGTGTGATTTAGGGTAATGACTCACTTCTGCTAAAAGGCTTGATAATTAAACGATCACCTTAAGTATAGGTTCTCTGCTTAACTTGTGTAAAGCATCGTTATTAAAGATACCCACAGCCCTCTATGTGCAGTAGTGATGAGACTAACAACTGTCGTGCTCTTTATTTTGCATTGCTGTATGTACTCTGTGCTGTACAGTTACTGATATACTGATATTATACTAGCCATTTAAGAACAGCTTATAACATAGGACCTGTCTCATTCTTGATTACAGTAAAGAAACTGCCGGCAGCCAGCGGTTGCCTCCTAGTAGCTCTATATATCCTACGTCACCTTGTTCTCAATTTATCGCATTCATAAGGTTTTCAGAAAACTTAACCTCTGACCATTGACCCTGAGGCTGAGGTCACTGAGATTCGAACTCTGATATAAGATCAATTTGAAACTCCATTCTCAAGTTATCACAGACACAAACTTGGGTGTTGTCCATTCTCTCATTGATTTTGGCAGCAATTACATTAGCCAGCTATCTGTGACTTAGCTATGCTACACATATCTGTTTGTAGTTAGGTAATAACGTTAGCTGACTGATTTGAAAACTGACAGCTAACTTAACAGCCAGATCAGCTCTGGACGCTTAGCTAAACTAGTTAATCTTATTGAGTCAACTCAGTGTTACGTTACAATAGATGCGTTATTGCCTTGATGGTGTTGTTATCTAAACTTTGTTCAGATTCTAGTTTGACTAGAAGAGTTTAGGGTAAGGTTAGCCATCCTGCTAACCCAAACAATTCACCAGCTACCTAGCACAGCAGCTAACAGGCTAACCTTAACTTGCTTCCTCCTTAACGGTGTTGCTATCAAAATAGAATCTGAAACATCATTCTTTTTCTTCTTACAAGGAGTCAGTGTAGACTCCTGAATAATGTTAACTAGTATTGTTCTGGGTACCTGTCAGGAAGAAAGGCAGTGGTGTATAAATGAGAAAATCACACTATAGGCTGTTAAAAGCCTGTAGTGGCAGAATACTCAGGGAAGGTCTCAGGTTTAAGCTATAACCTGTTCAGATACTGGCAATTAAGAAAAAAAAATATTTATGAAAAATGCAGCAGAAAAGAAGCTTCTGCATTGTTAATGAACGTTTGATGTAAAATAAGTCCGTGGGGGAACACTACAACAAACGATCACCTGTTTTCTAAACAGCATGAAGCCTGGAAACAGGTGGAGCAGCTAGCCTGGCTCTATGCAGCCTGAAAAATGTACACCAGCCAACTCTTTTAAAGTTGTGCTGTGCCCAGACCTGACTGAGAAAGGATAAGGTGGTGACAGGAAACAGCATGGGTGTTTTTAGCTGGACCATCTTACCAGGTTGGCAGCAATACCCGAGGAGCATAGAGACTCCCGCTCAAACATATTGTCTCCATGGTGAGCCCAAAGAGGGAAACTGTTCCACCAGTCGGGTTCAGTGTTTACGGGAAAAGACTTTTCTACCTCGTTTACACTTAGTATTGATATGCATCTGTATCTGCATGCACAGAACATCATCAGAAGCATTTATATGCCCTGGAAAACACCATGTGTCAGCCCTGACAAACTCATTTGTAAATAAAGATTAGATCAATCACAACCGACCTGCTACAGGCAGTCTATACTTATAAAGGCCAATTGTTATGAATACGACAAATACAAATCAGAATGGACTTCTTTAGAGTATGTTTCATGTCAAGCCAAACAAGTATAAGAAAGACCATTAGAAGCAGTAATTCTAAGCTAAAAAGTAGAGGACAACTAGCTGAATTATATGATGTTTGTTGACAGTTAAGCCATACTTTCATCTGTTTTTTTAATTGTTATTTTAAATATCAAACTGTGATCACTTCTCCATCCACTAACAAAGCAGTTACCAATCACGGTAACACAATCGTCTCCTTACCCGTGTGGTGGTGGCAAACATGTACTTGTCTCGGAGCTGGAAGCTGTCCACCTGCTCCAGGATCAATCTGCGGTTCTGTTCACTCTGAAAGAAGTCAGTACTGCTGAGTATAGTGGACACACCCTGGGGCTCATTTCTCTGGACCAGCACTGTGGTTGGGGGGTCGTAGGGTTCCACACCCCTGGGGTTTAAGAGAAAACAGCAGGATTAGAGATGAGAGGTGATTGTATTAGAGGGAAGTAAAGAGACATTGGGGGAAAAAAGGTAAAGATAGGCGGGAAATGGAGAAAGGGGATAAGAGAACATGAGATCAACCAAAGATTAGGCAGGTTCTGATGCAGTTTGAAGCCTCAAACTGGATCATTTAAGAATGACAGAATTACAGTTACGAGCAGTTTCTGAATCGTGAACAAATTCATGTTCAAGAGTACATTACTCTTCAGAGATGTCAATCTGAAAAGCATGTACTACATTCTGCCTGTAGTATTCAGCTTTCACCGAGTGGTTTCAAAGGCTTTACACAGACAAATGAATCCTTGTCAGTTTGTCATTTAATAATGGCCAGTTTCCAAGATAATAAATGTCAATACAAAATACTCTCAGACTCTCAGTAAGTTCAAACTGAAAATATCCATCTGTGCGCCAACCTTGAAAAACTGCGTGGTCAAGCTATTTATGGCAAGGGCCGTTTCTGTTCCGAGCTCGTGGCGCAGAGAGCCAGAATGAATGAAGGAGGTTCACTGCATCTTATCGTCTGCCTTCCAAATCAGTGCGTTTCCTGCCAGAGTCTCGAGAACTAAACAGAGAGAGCAGTGTCTCAGATCTGCTCTGCCTCTGTGGCATTCATTCAAAGGTCCCTGTTCAACTGATGGACACTGTCTGGCCTGAGAGTGCATGGACAGCTATTCGTAGTCTGTCTCCGCTCCTTCCTTGGAATTACTCTCTGCCCTTTCTAAACACTTCCTAAACACCATTCTCACCCTGTTTTGGTAGTTTCTCTTTTTGTGCCAGGTCTGTATGGCATTCAGACTGAGCATTCTGAATGAAAAGGACACTTAATTTGAGATATGACTGCCAGCTGCAAAGGTTTCTTAATAACAAATCTTTTCTCAGACCAGACATTTAGAAGACATCAAGAAAGGTAGATACCACTGCAGCCCCAATTCTGAGGTCACTGTTTCAATTCTCCCAAATTCTCAAAAATAATGAATTATGATATATAGTCAACTTCACAAGTTAACCGCAAAAGAAATTCCACTTCAATCAAACCATAATTTGATTTTAAGCCATTTAATATCCTTCAACATGTGAGTTCCCACATAATCTGGCATCGTAAGTCACCATGGCTTGTTCTTCTATCCTGCACCGGTTAGATTGCTGAGCTAGTAACAGTCCACATAGTGGTGAACAATTCAACTGGTCTGTTTTTTGCTCGGTTTTGTTTCACAGGAATTTTTTTTCTTTCAGTAAAATTTGCTGTAATTTTAACTCATGACCTTCAGACAGTTTTGGCATTATCAAGTCTGGCATTGTCCTTTCTCACATATAGCACACTAGATGCAATTACACTGCAGAAAACACAAATCGTACGTCAGGTCAGGTAGCTCCCCTCCCCAGTGGGAAAAGCACCCGGACCTTTAGTTGCGCTACTTATCAGCACAAACCAACATAACAGAGGGGGAGAGCACGTTAAAGACCCTCCCACTAGAGACAGTAGATACTGCTATAGCTCACCTGGTTGAGCTGGTGATCCACGTAGCAAAGGTACTTTAGGGGTCCAACCCAGATCCGCTATAATCAACACTACTATCAGATGAGGCCTCGGAATTTTTAGATCTGCAGCGCTTCAATGAAAACTGTTACAGACTCATTTTTTTTCTCATGTGTTGTCTAGTCAATGACCCGTTTCTCCCCATTTCCACAGATCCCTGGTTTCCCTATATATAGTTGATACCCCCTTTTATGTAGGATTTGTATCATTCTCTGTAATCCATATGGCAGAACAGATTGTATTTCTTATTGTACACAATGGACTTTGCCTCTCAGTCTGTCTTCTCGCAGTAACATCATAGGATTACCAGTTATGTGAGAGTGTGGGGGGGTGCCCATTGGTTTGGGGTGGTTCTGAACACATCCAGTAGTAGACTGATAGTCAGGCTCAGGTCGCTTTGGCTTACAGAGCCTTCAGACTGATGTGCAATACAAAAGCAGCAGCCTCTTTTAAAGCCATAACAAACAGGATTAAACCCAAATTGGATGGTGGACCAGGGGCGAGTGTAAGATCGATCCTTATTTGTGTTGCTTTTGTCCTCAGATAATTTGCAGTTTCTTTTGGACCGTTTACCACTGCAGTTATGTACCTTTAACTGCATTTTCAAATTTTACTTGCTGACTTTTAAAGGCATCAGTAATTAAATAAATCTGGAAATCTGGCGATTAGTTGATTTTGGCTGGCAATGATAAAAAGATAACACAGATAAAATTTATAGTTTATATAAATTTATATTTATAACACAATACAAAACCTTTTAAGTTTTGTATTGTGTTATAAATCAACCACACTGCTGCTTCTCCTTAAAAGTCCAAAATCCTTTCACAGTTTAGTTCAGCTCGCACCAAGGTGACGGAGGGAGAGCCTTTGGTCAACAGGAAGTAGAGTATATAAAAGGAGGAGCCATGGAAAGAAGCTGGCTTTTTTTCACTCCATGCAACACGTGACAAATGTGTTATTTACTTCTTTGCCTCAGTTTAATCATAACTCTCTCCATAGCTACAGTACAGGTCTGTTGATGTTGCCAGTGCCCTACCACCTGGACTCCTGTTGACCTTACTTACTAACTGACACGCCCTGTTATCGTGGTCCAACAGAAGGTTCAGGTGCTCTAACTATTCATACTTCTGCTGATATTAAAAGTCACTTCATCCTTCACTATTTAATTGCCAGTTCAACTGCTTTGATTTACTAATCATCATACCAATTAGCTGCTTCTTACCAATAACAGCAAACAGTTAAGCTGCTGCTGACAAAAATTCATTCACTTAGCAAAAAGGGTTTTTTTCTCCACACAAAGACACGCAGTGAGGGCACCCTGCCTAAAAGAGTGTCAGGCTAGAATCCACTCAGAGTGGAGGACAAGCATCACAGATCAACTTGCAGATAACAGAGTGGTCTGACTCTGTTGTTCAGAAATGCTTCCCATTCGTCCCTCAACCCCAAAGGACTCCAGTTGTTTCTGATTATAACTTAAAGCAAAAATCTAAGACTGCTGAAGCATTTGGAACAGATAAGGAGTACATAATGACTCATTTCATCATGACTGCTGGCAGCAGTATAGTACAAGGGCTGCCGAGGAAAGGATACTGCAGCACCAAAGCTATAATTCAGCTTTTACCAATCACCATGAAATGTAGTTAAGGGAGGATATTGATTGCATATTTTGGCACACAGCAAGTATAATTCTCTTTGACGAAGGCAAACATTAGTGCTCTGTTTATTTTATAATATAAATCAGTCCAACAGAGCTTGAAACCAGGTTTCACTGCAGTGTTGCATGTTGTGCTTTATAATAAAAAAAATTTTTTTTTAAAAAGAACTAACTAAAGGAGCTCTGCATGAATCACTGTTAATGACACCTGCGGCCCTTTAATGATGTGCAGTCAGCATCCTGTCACTCACTTTTGCGCGCAGCTCTTGGTTAGTGTGACTCATTTATACAATATTCCTGATGATCGTAATGACAACAAAGCGGACTTGCACGTGACTCAGCAACCAATGTCAGATATGTCTGTGTAGATTCTCAGTCATCCAGGTGATGGTAGTCTAAGGAAATTGGAAAGATAACGACTGGGCTTTTTAAAGTTTCGTCAAGATGCTTCACCTCTCATCCAAGAAGCTTCTTCACTTCTAAAACCAAATGGTGACGAGTCCCAGATATTTACGTGTCAGATACATATGGTAGAAACTGGCTATTAGTACAAACACAAAGTGTTAGTAATGCACATTAGCTTAATGCCAATACAATATTTGTGATGACTAAAATTGTATAGGTTTGACACAGTGACGTATAATGCTTGTAATGTCACACATCACATAGGAAGAATGATGAATTTGCTAACTGTATCTACTTAAGACTGCTCCATTGCATTCTTATGTATTAGCAGACGCGCTAACATTGGCTAACAGTGGCCAGAAAAAGACAACAACAAACAAACATCAGAAGGTTAAAACTGATAAAAAGCATTATTTGCTAGATACTCAACAGCTGGCAGGCTAACACTAGCTTGGTTACAAGTTAAGGCGAGAGATGGGCAGTAAAATGTTACCTGTAGCCACGTTTCATTGGTTGACTTGTTTTTTTTTTTGTGCTGGGAGTTGGTCATTTGCTGACTTTAGCGATTAGTGAACTCTCCATTTGTGGATTTCTTTCATAGCTGCTGTTGCTCACTGATGATGCTGGGAGCGGACGCACTGAGTATTCGACCAGGGATTAAACAGGTTGTTAGAGGCAAATATGCATATCTGGGAATATCTTATTTTTAAATTATATTTCAAACCTTTCATGTTAGATTGAAATAATGAAAGCACTAAATGACCTATACGGTATTAAGTTTCCAAAAGAATAGTTATCCTGGCAAACCTGATGTAATGCAGGTACAATCGATTCCTCCTACCCATCCTGTCACTAGGTTTTCTGCCTTGGTGACAACATGTTGTCAACATCTTGTGTCCTGCTCAATAAACACTTATTGAGCAGGACACAAGAGCCTTCAATCAAGGCTCTTGGTTGAAGAGGACCAGGACCAACATAGCCAAAGTAAAGTGCAGCCTCATATCATTTCATGGCCTCTATTAAAACACACTACAAACACAACAGGGGAGGTTGCAGTCTCTCAGCCACTTACATTACACTGTGAATTTATCCCAACTGAAGCTCACAGTACAAACTGAAAGTGTTAAGTCATGCACACACTTAATAACAGGACAGTAATGACTACACATTTTTCTAAGGTGCAACCACTAATGTTCAGGTTTGACAACTATCACTAGCTACACAAACAAAAGCTCACTAGACGTGCTAGCTTGAAAACATGCAGGTCTACAACAATGCGACAACTGCTAATCAGAAAAATATACACTGCGTTCACTGATAATCAGTTTCACATGCTGTTGTGCAAATGGAACAGACAACAGGTGGAAATTATCGGCGATTAGCAAGACATCCCACAGACCACTTCTCAGTTCCTATGCTTTCTGGCTGATGTTTTGGTCACTTTTGAATGCTGGCGGTGATTTCACTCTAGTGATAGCATGACAACCCAGACAAGTGGCTTAGGTAATGCAGCTCATTCAGGATGGCACATCAATATAAGCTATGGCAAGAAGGTTTGCTGTGTCTGTCAGCGTAGTGTCCAGAGCATGGAGGCGCTACCAGGAGACAGACCAGTACATCAGGAGATGTGGAGGAGGCTGTAGGACAGGGGTGGGCAACTCCAGGCCTTGAGGGCCGGTGTCCTGCAGGTTTTAGATCTCACTCTGGGTCAACACACCTGAATCCAATAATTAGTTCATTACCAGGCCTCTGGAGAACTTCAAGACATGTTGAGGAGGTCATTTAGCGATTTAAATCAGCTGTGTTGGATCAAGGACACATCTAAAACCTGCAGGACACCGGCCCTAAAGACCTGGACTTGCCCACCCCTGTCCTACAGCCTCTTCCACATCTCCTCATGTACTGGTCTGTCTCTCAGTAATGGTGTGGGGTGGCATTTCTTTGGGGGGCCGCACAGACCTCCCTGTGCTCGCCAGAGGTAGCCTCTCTGCCATTAGGTACTAAGATGAGCTCCTCAGACCCCTTGTGAGAAGATATGCTGGTGCAGTTGGTCCTGGGTTCCTCCTAATGCAAGACAATGCTAGACCTCATGTGGCTGGAGTGTATCAGCAGTTCCTGCATTGATGCTATGGTCTGTCCAACTGAGCACATCTAGGACATCATGTCTCGCACCATCCTCCAACGCCACGTTGCACCACAGACTGTTCAGGAGCTGGCGGATGCTTTAGTCCAGGTCTGGGAGGAGATCCCTCAGGAAACCATCCGCCACCTCCTCAGGAGCATGCCCAGGTGTTGTAGGGAGGTCATACAGGCACATGGAGGCCACACACACTACTGAGCCTCATCCTGACTTGTTTTAAGTACATTACATCAAAGCTTGATCAGTCTGTAGTGTTTTTACACTTTAATTTTGAGTGGCCGCTGAACTTCATTACCATTGTCAGTGACAGGAAGAGTTAACCTGATAAAAATTAATCTCCTCCCCAAATTCTTGCATGTTTTCTAACATGTCCCAATTCTTCTCACTAAAGCATTCTTCGACAAGTTAGAAAGGATTCTGCTACATTTCATATTTTACGAGTCGAGGGAAACAAGCTAGAGTTCGCAAGTCTATTCTTCAGTCCTCTAAAAATGACGGTGGTCTTCGTCTGCCCAATTTTAGACACTATTACTGGGCGGCTAACATACAAAAACTCTTACATTGGGTTTATAATGACCCCCCTGTACCGGCCTGGGTACAAATGGAAACTGCATCTAGTTGTTACTCATCATCATCAATACTCAGCTCACCACTCCCCTTCTCTCCAACCCTTGTTGGGGAGAATCCAATAGCTAAGGAAACAGTAACTATTTGACGACAGTTCAGAAAATACTTTGGGCTAACTGGGCCATCTTTGCTAACACCTTTACTAAAAAATTGCAATTTTGTACCTTCAAACACTGATGCGGCCTTTAGAAGTTAGAAAGATGAGGGACTTAGGACTTAGGATTTGTACAATCATGACACTTCTACCCTTCTCTGACCTATTATCTAAATACAATTTGTCTAATTCTAATTTTTTTTGTTATCGTCAGGCTAGAGACTTTGTAAATATGTAGTTCCCTCATTTTCCCAATTGGCCTCCAGAAACAAATCTGGATATTATCCTACAGATAAACACCCATCAAGACAGACTTAAATCAGCCCTGTATAAAATACTAGACACATTGGTTCCCAATTCCATTTCTCCTTTTAAACTGAGATGGGAGGAAGAACTACAGACAATCCTATCAGAACAGCAGTGGGATACTGCTTTGAAATTGATTCACTCGTCCTCAATTTGTACCCGTCATGCTTTGATTCAATGCAAGGTGTTCTATAAAGTGCACTATGCAAACGCAAAATTATCTAAAATCTATCCAACCATTAGTGATGCCTGTAACAGATGTGGACGATCACCTGCTAACCATGTCCACATGTTTTGGTCATGTTCGAAAGTGGGTGCATTTTGGAAGGACATATTCGACACACTTAGTCAAGCATATGGCCAGACTGTCCCTCCCAATTCACTCTCTGCAATTTTTGGCATTCCCCCCAATTTAAACTTATCTGGCTCCCTCAAACAGGCCCTAGCCTTTACCACTTTATAGCTCGGAGGCTTATTCTGTTGAAGTGGAAGCTTCCCCACCCCCCAACCTATGACCAGTGAGTGAGGGAAGTACTCTTTAATTTAAAGTTAGAAAAACTCAGATTCTCTCTAAAAGGTTCTATTAGGAAATTTAACAAAGCCTGGAAATCATTTCTCTTACTGGTCGACACCATTACTTTATTTCCTGAGACTGAAGTGAACTGAGCGAGGCTACATTATTGAGGGTCTGGATTTGGAGTCAGCAAAATCAATTTTGATTGAAATGAGTCTCAAGACCCATACACATAACAAATACAAACAAACAAAACAAAACACCTCCGTGGGTAGGTACACTTGATTTCCATTGATCGATTTCTGTGTGAATTTTGTTGTCAGCACATTCAACTATGTAAAGAACAAAGTATTTAATAAGAATATTTCATTCATTCAGATCTGAGGTGTCTTATTTTTGTGTTCCCTTTATTTTTTTGAGCAGTGTATATTCTTGTAATCAAAATGTATAATTCCAGAATAATAAGTCCATCTGGAACCGGGAAAAACCGACACTCTCAGAATACCCTGACAGGAGTGTCAGGAAACAGTTAAGAGGAGAATCGTGGTCCATGGAGGAGTGATCTTCATGTGACAGAAAGTGAGAACGCCTGCTGTGGGGCCAAGGGGCTGTTATAAGGATCTGTTTTAAGTGGTGTTAGTGAGGCTTCCTTTTTGGTCAAGACAACGTTACACAACCCTCACCGCTTGATCAGCTGAATGAGACAAATTGTACAAATTGTATAAAATCACAAGAAACACTGTGCAGACAATCATCACACTGCCTTCATTTTGTTGGTTGGTTGTATTTTCATATGAATTAAATATGAACAACAAAAAGTTCAGGGACTGAGTTGTCATGATAATCTGGGTCAGGCTCCATCTTGTCTGCTCCCAAAGCTCAACACATCTAATTAACAGTCTCAACTTTATCTATTACAACAGGCTGTTTACTGTTGAAGCCTGAAGTCATGCAACTTATATTTAATTTCTTTAGATTTTGTCAAACCAATCAATGAATAGCCACGGACCTGTGATTATAAATGCAGCCATAATTTTGAGTTGTATAGTTTCTAATTGTACAAAAAGCAACTCACGGCTGGACTGTTTGTTCAATATTTGACAGAGACGTTTGTGACAGACCTAAATGTGAGTGTTGTCACATATATCCACATCAATAGCTTGTAGGTTCTCACCCGTTTCCGTATAGAAACACCAAACTTTGTGCTTCTTTTGGATAATCCAACAGTGGAAATGACAAAACTAAGCAATTCATTTTTTAATGAACGTGTTTAATTTCATTTAAACTGACTTAATGTTAACTGACTGTCCTGACACTGGATTAACCCAGAGCTAGTTTATGTCAGATTGTGATGGCCAAACCCATGGCCACACTTAGAAGTTGTTGCCTGACAAAAGGTGGTGGCTAGGGGTTAAAGGACTGATATCCCTAAGAGGATAATTGGACCACACCACCACTTCCTGTTGGGTGGGGGAAATGTATATTTTCTGTTGTTTAAAGGTTTTCATATTTAATTAAATATTTGAGTTTAGACTTATGTGGGTTTTGATTTTCTTCTTTGATGCTTAGCTTAGTTTAGTTAACAAACTATACTGTACTGCATTGTGTTTAGGTTTGTGATTATGTGTTGTTTAGTTACCCCTATTGTGTAATTGGTCTGATCAGCCATTATATATACCCCTGTGTGTCATTCTCTGTTGGGTCAATTATGTTTGTTTGAGCAGTCATTTGGTTTGTTAAGTTTGTAGTTTTTGCCTGAGTTAAGTTCTGTTTCTTTGACCTCTTTTATGAGCTCAACATTTAATTTTTGTAAGCATATTTTTTGGGTTAAATAAATTGAGACCCCTATTTTCGAATAATTCCTGTGACTCCTCCAGCTTTTTCAACTCGGTCCATCACACAGTGGTGACTT
>VURO01020873.1:0-18944 GCA_015108175.1 Pelvicachromis taeniatus
CATTTGTTTTAAATTTCGATCAAACAGTGGCAGTATAATGTCCTCGTAAGTGGATATCAGGGACTTGTAGAGCAAAATTTTGTATTTTGGTTTAGACAACCCAAAATGTGATGTCCACATATATGGACGTCAGGTCCTAGGAGGTTTGTTAGTTTTAGGCCAAATGTAATGGGACACAAACCTTCCAAAAATGTCAGTCATCAGTCAATCGTCTTTGGGGTTTTTTGGATCAGTTTTTTCCTTGGACCTCTCGCATGGATGCCTTTTTCCCCCAGTCTCTTTCTTACCTTTGAATCGTGGACCCTGACCTTAATTGAAAGTGGGGCCTGCAATTCTTTAGATGTTGTGGGTTTTTTTTGTGACCTCCTGGATGAGTCTTTGATGTGCTCTTGGAGTAAATTTGGTAGAATTATCAGATTATCCTTGTCTAATATTAAAATTTGCCTGAAGATCTGAAACATGTAAGTCTGACAAGTACCACCTGCATTTTTCTTCTCTCATTAGTTCAGCAACTCTACCCTCTATGATAAAGTGTGTGGAGGAGAATAATGGTGTGGACAAACGCATCAGCCGCTTCATTCTGCCCATTGGGGCCACGGTGAACATGGATGGCGCTGCCATCTTCCAATGCATCGCTGCCGTCTTCATCGCTCAGCTCAACAATACTGAGCTGAACGCTGGACAGATCTTCACAATCCTGTGAGTTCAGCGAACGAGAACAACTTTTATTAAATCATAATGCTACCAACATTTCCTACTGGCATAAACAGATGGAAATTTATTGTATTTTTTGGTAAATCACACTTTTAGGGTGACAGCCACAGCCTCCAGTGTTGGTGCAGCAGGCATCCCAGCCGGTGGCATCATCACCATTGCCATCATCCTGGAGGCCATCGGCCTGCCAACCAACGACCTGTCCCTCATGCTAGCTGTTGACTGGATTGTGTGAGTGTCATATTACAAAACATAGGAGACTACAGATGATCACGTACACCTCACCTAGCATACGGTAAGCCAACTAGATCAGGCTTTCCCAACTGTAGGATCAACAGAAACCCCTTGCAGTATTTTCCTAGAGCAAACACACACATAGGTTAAACAAACAAATGGAAATAGGTCATATTTGAAATACAGGTTCTTCTTTATGAGACAAATCGCACATACTAAGTTCAATTACTCTTGAAATCCAAAGGCCTTTTGTTAGTACAACCTTCTGTCTGCCTTGATGCCATCGGAATCACAAAATGTGTCACAAATGCTCTCTTTGTGAACAGAGATCGTACCACCACAGTAGTGAACGTGGAGGGCGACGCTCTTGGCGCGGGAATCCTCCACCACATAAACCAGCTGGAGATGAAGAAGCAACAACAGGAGGGGGAGCTGTCGGAAGTCCGAGTGGAGGCTGTGGCCAACGTCCAGGCGGAGGAGGAGACGTCTCCATTAGTCACGCATCAAGCCAAAGCCTTAGAAGCTATGCCGGAAGCCATTGAGTCAGTGCTGTGATCCCAGCAAGACTTTTTCCTTTCTAGATCTTTTACCTTTGACATCTCTGACATTGCTGCTTTTGGGGAAGCGTTCTGATTCAGTGTCCATAACAAAGTCACTGATTTCAATTGTAAGGCCGAAAAATTGCCTTCTACAGCATGGAAAGTCCATAGTGTCACTGTTATTTTTGAAACTGGGTTTCCATTCTGGCATCTTAATGCTAAATTAAATATATATGAAGTTTTAGAATAATTTACACTGAAATAATTTGCCCAGTCACTTAAGTCAATAGTTTTTGTACTTTACATTTTATTTATTAAAGCATTTTGACATAAACAGTGACGGAAACATACCAAGTCTAAAATAGCTCTAAAACATTCCCATAAATGTGACAGTTATGTTCATCTAACCTCACTCACTGCTCATCAACAGCTTTGCATAACAGGACATGATGAAGAGCGTGTATTTCTTCTTATCTTCAGACAGCAAATACCTTGACCTGCTTTAACTATAGAGGATTAACTACTCAACAGACGCTGACAACTCAGAGTGTCTAACCAATCTTGACGATGTCTGTCATTGTTTAAGTACTAGTGGAAGTCTGGGTATTTGACTTATTCTGTCAATTTGATGTCCCTTACTTGGATAGCTGGATGAAAACAACACATTTTGTAGTGTCAGGTTAGGTGGAAGTGGTAACTGTGGTGACTGTTTGGGCTTCAGTTTAAGAGTAATATTTTTCATAAACCAGAGAAAAGTTTACAAGGGCTGTTAAGAGGTTTTAGAACTGAAGAAGCTTCTCAGATGAGGTTAGACATCTTCAAGAAACCCAAAGGAGTCAAGTCGCTTTCTTTCCAAGCTCCTTAGAATATTGGTTTGCGTGCATTGCCCTATGTTCTCATAGGGGAAAGGTCAATAAAACAAGACCCTATTTATCTCTGAGTAAACAAAGCGTTCTTCACATCTTTATCACCACAGGGAAAAAGACAGCTGCTCATGATTTCCCAACTGATGTCAGCATTTTACAAGCACGTGCCAACAATTTTATAATGCCAGCAGCCTAAAAGTCATTTTTCAAAATGGTTAAAGCTAGCTCTTTAAAGTTCAATTTACATCAGCCTTTTTTTTTATGTTAAGTTGTACATGCTGGCATATTTCTTAGCGTTTTGTGGCAAAATACTTGTTTGATGTTTAGCTACACTGATTTTGGCTATTTTTTTTTCTTTTTTTATATAGCTAAGAGCATTATTGCTATGCTACCAAGGAGCCTGAAACAGCTAGTTTGGTTTCTAATTTTTTTGCTAGCCAGCTAAAGCTGTGTTAACACTAAGCTAACCGTAAGCTATGCTAGAATTTTTTCAACTTATCATTTAACGTCTTTTCTTAGCTAAGGATCAGGTCAGGTGTTTAGACTAAGTCTAGGGAGGCTAACTTGGCACTTAGGTAAATAGCAACTGTGGCTAACTAGACAGATATAATAATGATATGATGATATAATATGCTAAAATTATTAAAGGGTGTTTATTTTCTAGCTTATTGTTCTTATTTTGGGAGTCAAAAACAGGTTTGGATAATTTACTGTCCACAAATGAATCATTTATGTTATACTAGCCCTTTCTGCAGCGCCTCAGTTCATACTTGGTCTGAAATAAGCCATTTTATTCTGTCTTTCAGAGCCCCATTTTAAAGCCCCCTTTGTTCTGATTGGCTACATTCTAGAAGCCAGCAGAGGGGAAGCATCCTGTGCTTGTGAGCTATATGGCCTCTACTTTATAAAAGTCAAACACATTTGGAGACTTGGTATTCTGGGCTGTCAGAAGCTGTTTGAGCTTTTGGCTCACACTGATCACATTGCACATATGCTAAATGTAAATGTGGCAAACTTTAGCCATGTTTAATATGAACATTTAACAGGAAATGGGGGAAAAGGTATTAAAAAATGGTTTACAAAAGATGAATACTTCATACACAGCTGCCAGACTGTGTGTATTTGAAGGACTAAACTGTTGATACTGTTAAAGCTTACAGTTAGTTTGTTTGTGAGTACTGTAACCACACTTCTTTGACACTCCAGGTCTGCTTTTATTAAAGATCAGATGTGAAACTTACAGTTGTCAGTAAGGTCAGTAGTTGACAGTGGTGTGTCTGAGAAATCACAGCAAATTCATAAGTCACTCACTCAAAAATCAACACCCTCATCGAATGTTTACTCAAATACTGGACCAAATTGCAGTTCACATCACGCTGCACGTTATGTTGTTGTGAATCCATCCTTTGATTATTGGGGTGATTTTTCTCAGTGATATTCGAGTCTTGCGCCATGACATTATGATACCAGAGTGGAAGTTATATGACGTTTATTAATATTTGTATTTTAATTGTTTTTACGAGGCGCATCCTGAGCTGTGTCAGAGCATCTGAATCCTACTCTTCTCCCTTCCTAATTTTATATTCACAAATGAGCTCATTGACTGATATGAGCCTAGACAGTGCCCCTCATCGCTTTGTAGTAACCTGGGATGTGATTGTCATACCTGATGTCCTGCTGATGTACGCTTTTACACGACTACATGACTGTGCCAAATCTCTGCTGGTTGAGCAGGCAGGATCTATTGGGGTCCTTGATGATGACTCTTTGCTGCCCTCTCCTGGTCGTTACGTGAAAGTACTAAGCTGCTTGCATCTCTTGCCGCATCTGTCTGAAACTTTGCATGGCAGTGGTGATATCTGCTATTTATTTGATCTGTTGTTTAACAGCTGGTGATGGGACTGCTTTGCTCTCGTGACATGATTCAGTATTTTCTTTTTCTTTTTTTTTTTTACATGGATGAAATGAAGTCATTCATGTCGCTGTCACCTTACTTGTGAGAGGCTCATTACGATGTGGTGGTGCTACTTTAGTTGTCTCCTTCATCGAGGGTGTAAACTAGTTTGTTTCAGGATTCATTGGTACAGATTTCACACATGATTTTTATAAGCTAACAATTTCTCTCCTAAAGCTGACTTTAATAGGTTTGTTTAGTAAACTGTATCTTCTACAATCACGTGTAATTACACATGATGTGGTACATGTGTGATATATATTTTAATTTATTGTAATTAGTTTTACTTTTTTGTACTATTTGTACTTTATCCTTTTAACAGTTTCCTTCAGTATCAAATATATTTATCCTCATCGTACACTTTTGAAACTAAACTTCTCCTGCCAGTGTTCCCGATGATAGGAATAGCTGCTACCTTTCCTGTGCCATCTGTACTGCTGTCACTTTCCTGTCGTTTCGCTGTATGTCAACATTAAAAGTTATTAAAGTTTTCTTTTGTCACCCAACCCAAATAATCTATTTTGATGCCTTATTGTGTCAATCCAAGCCACCAGTTATTTCTGCGTTACACCCTCACAGCTCAGACGATGCCAATTTGCTTTCTTTGCTGTGCAAAGTTCTATTTGTAGACATTTTTCTGATTTTTAAAATTTGTTATATAATATAGTGAAAGGTGAACTATTAAAATCAAGTCATATTTTTTTAAATATATTGGACACAGTCACCAGACAACTATTTTGTCAGATTTGGATTCAGTGTATCAAAATCCATGAGAAGTAGATTTAATCTCTGAAGCAGCCAACTGCTGGCAAAAAAAAAATACTAGCTCAGTAGGTAATGTGTGTATAATGTGTGGGAGTCAGTACATGTACAAGGAGTAAAGAGTTCATTTTTGCAAGTAGGTCAAAGAGCTAACTTCACTCAGTGATGGAGAAAGACGTAATAAGTGCTCAGTGACACTTGATTTAAAGATTACATGAAATGTCATAATTTTTAATCACATATTGGATCTGTATATGATGTGTTTTGATAAATGGATTTTATTTTTTCAAACGTTCTGCAAAACAAACTAAGTGTACTAATTTTGTGTTATTCAAATGTTGCACGAATAGCAGGATAAACAGCTTAGCTTGCAGTAATGTGTTGACTTCACAATAAAGCATTGTGTCGGACTGATACACAGTGGCTGTGGTGGTCAGTGTTAGGTTACATTAAGTGTAGCAGAGATTCTTTTACATTTCAGCTAATGATGCTTAGATCCGGCGACTGTCTAGTTCATAGACAATATACAGTCTACTGTTAGTGTGGGGAATGGAACACAGCCGAGATAGCTGTGAAACATCTGCTTACATCTTGTTGTATTCAGTTGTGCACATCCAGATAGAGCAGCAGGTCAGCTGATTGCAACCTGTACAATAAAAAACAAGAGCTCATATTAGAAATGATTGTGAACTGTTAGTAATTTCCCCTCGTGGAGCCACTACAACACATCTTAGTGTTCTCTTTTATTTTGCTTATGTCATTACAACAGTTTCAAGATGAGTACATTCATTAGCGTTAGAATTTATATTAAGATTTTTGTATTACATTAATATAATAGATTTAACGCTGACGTTCTAGTTACCTGTGCATAAAAATAGATGGTAGAATTGTCCTCCAGGGAACTACTTCATGCTTTCTGATTTTGAGTACATTTCAGAGACTTTTACTTGATACAAACGTGCCTTTGCTCTGGGTTATTGGAACGCTAGAAAAGTTCTTTGGTGTTTGAATAATTAACTGGTGCTTCGTTATGCACAAAAGGTCTGTATTACAGTGAGGTCACTAGCAGTTAAAAGACTTATCTTCAAGATACAAATCCCAAGAGTCCAACAGCAGTTCTTTTGTCAGGACCCAACTAAACCCAGACACAGACACAAGTTTAAAAGAAAGTTTCTTTGTCATTCCTTACTTGGATAGTAAGGTAAAGCAGACAGTTTACAAATAGAGTTCAAGGAATAAAGTGGCTTGTTCATCCAGGTTTGGGGGTATGTATGGATCTACCTTTATCTGAGTATATTTGTACTGTGTTGTAGAAGTTGGACCCAAATGGAGACTTCTTAAACAAAAAACACACCTTTGAAAACACAAGCCAAGAAACCAGTTAATCCCAAAGAAACAGCAGGATCCAGGCAAGAGCTCTCACAAGAAGGGTCCAACCGAGGACAAGGGAAGACAACGCTATTTATCTCACACTGCACACTGAGGGCTAATCACTGAAATGAAACACAGACACAATTAGAAATACAATTGCTCCTTTTATTGCACATCAGTGTATAAAAACTTGGTTTGTCTTAATGATGGAAGTGATATAGAGTTACTGTCACAAATGGACCTGATCAGCTTTAGATTTAACGCTGATCTTGCAGGAATTAGTAATTAGAAAGTTTTAAGAGAATCAAGTGATCACTGTCCTACACTAAGTGAAGTGGGTTTGGAGAAATATGACATTGAGGGTGTAGAAAGATTAACTTTTGGAAGTGCTGATTGGGGAGAATATAAAAGACAAGGTGACTAGGAAATGAAAAAAGCTAATACTGATTTGCATGTTGATAATTTTAATATTTCTGTGACAGAAGCGTACTGCGTTTTAGGTGCAGCACGCTGAGCAATCCAAAGGACAAGAGGAAACTGAGAAGAGAATTGCTCCATGGTGGAAAAAAGAATGTGACTTTGCTATAAAATCCCCAAATAAACCTTTTAGATTGTTAAAAAGAACCCAGAATGTTTAGAATTTTATTGTATACAGAAGGTTACAAGCTCATGGTAAAATACAAAATGCAAAAAAGGTTTATTGGGAAAAACTCAGTAGGTGGGGAAAATACTGGGGGAATAACAAACAGAATGAATCGAGTTAAAAGACAACATGCACATCCAGCTCTGAAGGACGGAGCTGTAACTGCTGTGACACACGATGAGAAGGCAAATATGTTGCAACAGTTCACAGCTCTGGTCATTTCAGTGGAGAAGGACAAAGGGGAAGAGACTGCACAATGAAAACATTTGTTAGGAGAAGTTTTAATGGCAATAAAATATATGAAATGTTCCTTTTTCTATTACAGAACTGAAGAATCTCCTCATCTCCAGGGAAAGATCCTATCTTACATTGTGATAAGTCAACTTAGTGAATTATCTAAAAAAAAAAAGGTTTTATTGTGGGGATAGGTTAATTAAAAACTCTAAATTGCCCATAGGTGTGAATGCGGGAGTGACTGTGAGTGCGACTGGTTGTCTGTCTATGTGTGTTAGCCCTGCGACAGACTGGCGACCTGTCCAGGGTGTACCCCGCCTCTCGCCCTAAGACAGCTGGGATAGGCTCCAGCGACCCTGAAAAGGAGAAGAGGCTGCGAATCGATGGATGGATGGAGGTTTTATTGGAATTCTATAACAACTTCTGGGAAGGTTTTTTTTTTTTTTTTTTACCATGAAAAGAAGCAGTCATAGTACCAAGTCTAAAATCAGATAAAGAGTGATCAAGTTATACCTCACATTAATGCAAAGTGATGGAGAGAGAGTGATAAATGAATGTACTTTGTAGAGAAGAAAGGATATTTATCAAAATTTCAAAGCGGTTTTAAGAACGGTAGAAATACTGTGGACCCAGTTTAATGTTTGGAGCGTGAAATCAGAAAGGCACAAGTTCATAAGGAGAGTGTGGTGGTCTTAGATAAAGCTTCTGATTAAACGTGGAAGGAAAGCTTTTTAATAAAATTACAGAAGATGAGAATCAGTCCTTCTATGTTTTGTTGGATTAAAGATTTTTTGCATGATCAATCATCACAAGTAAGAATAGGACAAAGTTTTTCAGAGAATTTTTGTTGTTGTTGAAAATGGTATCCCTGCAGGGAAGTACACTGAGCGCACTGTTTTTTCCTATAATGATTAATGATGTGTTTCCCTGTTTTTGCTGATCATGGAGCACTGTGGAAGAGGGGTAAAAATGTCATTTTTATTGTTAAAAAGATACAAGAAACAATTATTAAAATAGAAGATTTGTCCTTTAACTGGGGAGTCAAATTTTGAGTTGATAAAAAAAAAAGTATGGTTTTACAAGGAAAAATGTTTCTGACAATCTAAATCTGCAAATTTACAGTCATGCCTTAGAGTAAAACAATTGAAGTTTTTCGGTATACGGCTGGAGGGAAAACTTACCTGGAAAGTACAAAGTTAGGAAACAACAGATAAATGTAAAAGAGTTTTAAATGCTATGATCTGTGTGTCTGGGAGTGAGTGGGGAGCTGAGCAGAAAGCACTGAAGTCAATATACACACGTTTAATAAGGTCAGTATTTGATTATGGCAGTCTAACATTTGGTTCAGCATCAGGTTCAATATTCAAAACATCAGATTAACACTTGTGATCCACATCAAGGGACCCTGAGAGATCTTAACCGAAAACAAGTACAAAGAGAAATGAATAGAAAAATGCAAAAACAGCACTCATGTGAAATAAGTTTTTCCTAATTGTTTTTTTTTTTTTTACTATTGTGCACTGTTAGTTGTCCCAAGTTATTTAAAAAAAAAGAAGAAAAAAAGAAACAAACAAATGCATACAGACCAAAGTAGTGCTTTTAGATCTCACAAAGTGCTGGTGGGGTGAAAAAACCCCCACTTTCCCCCACAGCTGTTTCTTTTCTCACCTTTTCCGTGAGTGCAGGCGAGTGCAGCACTCACGGTTGCGTCACGGTTGCGTTTCTGTTGGTGCAGACGTACAGGAACTCTCCAGGTGTGCATGTTGCCACATAAACATACAAAAGTCAACAAACTTCAACATAATGAATCCTTCTTAATGCATTCAGCACTAATTTCACACCTGCGCTGAATAAAAAAGATCTAATTAGTAAAGTTCAAAATTTTTTGGCAACTTCTCTTAACCAGAAATGAGTCACAACAGGCAATATGTGATATTTGAGTGAAGACGAGGCTAAAATCACTGTAAAAAGAGACTTAATGTGTCAAGACATGGACATGGTCACAAAGCTTAAAGTTCAACAGATTCACTGCTGGCCTGAAGGGCAACAGAGAGTTATGCAAGGTGGTTATTTCAGAGTTGTGGGGTAGAGGGGGCAGGCAGGACTTCAGCAGGTTTATCTCCACAAGAGGAAACGTTAGAGATTGGTACAGAATCCAAAGTGCAAAGTACATTGTAACGCTAAAGCACACAAGTGGGTTAATTTCCAACAGCCTCCAGGTGTGGCTACCATAATGTGAAGCATATAGAGCAGGGGTCACCCTAACCAGGTAGCCCGCAAGGACCACATGAGTAGCCCGCGGGCTTAATCTAAAAATAGCTCACTATAACAACTTACCAGTAAGCTGCATCTATTTTTATTTTTTGTTGCTATTTAAAATCACAATTGCATTGGTGTCAATTTGTTAGAGATAATATATAAAAAAAATGTTTATTATTAAATATTAGATCAGCGCTAGCTGGTCTCCATGGAAACAGTTGCCATAATCAGTGTCTTTACTATCATTAATTATTAATGATAACATAAAATTAAAGTTAAATTGTGGACATTTGTTATTTCAGAAGTGTGTGTCAAACTGGTAGCCCTTCACGTTAATCAGTACCCAAGAAGTAGCTCTCACTTTTAAAAAGGTTGGTGAGCCCTGATATAGAGGAAACCCCACTTATGAAACAAAACAGCACAGCTAATGCACACACACAGATATGAAACTGAGCACTGAGCACTGAGCACTAAATGTGCTTAGACGTTTTATTTTCTTCACACACAATTTCTTTCTTTTGAAAAAATGTCTTATTTATTTTTTATTAAGCGTGTTGTGGGTAATGTTGTTTTGAAAAGCTGTGAGGAATGAGCAAAAGAAAGCCACAAGGGGTCGCCACAGCGGGTAGGTCTGCGTGTTTGATTTGGTGGTGTTATATGCAGGATGCCGCCCCAAAAGGAAATACTGATGATGATAATATTATTATTAAAAGTACAAGCAGCAAAGATAAGGACCTGATAGTCCTGCTGGATACGCTGCAGTCATGTGGTTATATGAGTGGATGTAGCTCAGGAAGTACAACTACTAACCAGAAGGCGTGTGGTCCCTGGCTGCTTCAGTCTGCATAACAAATACTCCTGGACAAGATACTAACTCCAAGTTAGTATCAACACCATCTGAGTGTGAATATGTGTGAAGGTAGTGTATAATAGATAGTAGGCACGCCCTTTACCAAACATTCAACCACAACTCAGCATCAACAAAGTCTTTAGATTGAAATCATCAAATATGTTGCTCCGATGAAATCATCAAGGCTTGAAATTCAAGATTTATCTTTTTTTAAACATGTGTCTGGGACACGAGGCTGCCCAATTTCAGATACATATTTGAAATATAGCCTTGGGGCTGCTTGTTTTTGGCGCTATTAGAGCAGTTTACAACATCCACTAAAAAGACGCAAAAACATCCGTAAAGAATGAACGCATCCCTCGCGTCGAGTTTCAGGATTTTTGAAGCATTTTTATCACCTGAACTTCGTCTTTGATGGAGCCTTAATAGGTCAACTATTACACGAAAGTATCGTCAAGGTCTGATGATGCTTTCGCCTATTGGAATTAATTTAATGGTAAAACACTGAAATTCGCCATGCTGGCTCAGGAACACCATCTGATAAAAAGTTCTAAAAATAAAATAACACCGACGAAGTCTTTCCTGAACAAATTTTAGATTACGCCAGTCAACCAGTTGGAAGTGGTTTCCCAAACTGTAAAACATTTAATTTCCTGTTGCTGGTACGAAGGATTAATTCATATTGCCATACAGATGCATTCACTGTCCTTATCAAACACGAAAAGTTTCAGGCAGATATGTCTTGAGATGTTAAACACATACCAAATTTCATACAAGTAGCTCAAACTATGTGCCTGTAGTACTTCATTAAGATGCTGAAGCTGGTTTCTTGTAGTTGATTGAAGTAGTTCTCCAGACTTCTTCTTCAAGGACATTTAAAGCTCTTCTTTCAGTGTCAGCTGTCTTTTGTTCTCTGTTGTTTCTCAGGCCAGTCAATGAATGACAGTGAGTATGTGTTTTCGAGTTACTGCATTGGTGCTGTGTTTAGGATTACTTTCAAGCTGACAAATGAAGCCGTTACCAATATCGCGAAATTCCTTGTTTGTCCCATACCACTTGTGTGATTCTGAATCACGCGCCGCTGCAAAAATTCCCACAGTCGTGAAAGCAGCAGAGATGATGCTGCCACAGATCCGTATTACCTCGCTAGCAGGTTGTAAGCTAACTGAATAGAGGCAGCAAAGTGCAAGCAGAAGGTGATGTCCCACCCTTTTTAACACAGTCTGAACACTTCGTGGTTTTCATCGACTCTTCACAGGCAGGTCTAACTTCCTAACTTCGGCGACATGACGACGCGGTCGGAGAGAGAAAAAGCCCAAAAACTGAATGAGCAGCATCAGGCCATTCTGTCCAAACTGCTGAGAGAAGAGGATAACAAGTACTGTGCTGACTGTGAGGCTAAAGGTAAGCCCGGCAGCCTCTGCGGCTAACCTTGGTGTGACAGGTGTGTGCATGACAAGATGTAACGAGGAGGACACCTGTCCGCTAAAAGACACAGCTAGCATCATACTGTATCATTGTGCTAGCATCATACTGTAAGGTTATTCTGATGGGAGGCACTTGTGTGCAGCGATGCTTACATCCGACCTTTAGTTTTGATGCTTCATATGAACTATGTAAACCTGACATGCTCCTCCTTCATGCATATTTACGTTATGAACAATGCGCCATGCTACGCTACCAGTTTCTCAATTATATTTAAGCCAAGCATAAATTAATATTATTGAGCGACATTTAATTAAACATAACTGAACAACACATAACTTCCGCTTGGCGTTTTTCTAAAGTAAAGTCATCCTCCCGCGCTACTATAATCTATTTGTTTCAATAATAATAATAATAATAATAATAATAATAATAATATAAAATAAGAAAAGAGAAAATACAGAGAAGCTTTCCAAAAAATGGTTTTACAATAACACATACTCTAATGCAAATGCTTTAATGCAATTCACTTGATTTATAATGAGAATATATGTATTTATATGTTAGTATTGAGATTCAGCTGCAAGCCAAGTTGTGGTTTTGATAGTGGTGTTCTTCTGCAATTTCACAAAAGGGATATCGGTAATTATTTTCTTTATTTTCCCTTTTGAATTTGTATTTCCATTTTTGAAGTTTAGAAACCACGCTTGAGCTTTTATTTCGAAGTTGAGTGGTTAATAGTTCCGGTCTTGTGTTGCATAATTGTGGCTAACTTGAGGCGGTTTTCGCCCGGCGGTATCGATGGCACGTCCTTGACTGGTTTATTTATGAGCGGAAAACGCGTGTCTCCCGTGTAGACTGCACTGACTTAGGTGTCGTTTGCTCGCTGAATGCCTCCAGGAGAAAAGCACGTGAGCTCCAGATACTGCTGCAGTGCACACCTTTGCTTCTGGCTAGCCATGCCTTCCTGCGAGGGAAACCACCTCTCCAAACTCTATTCAGAAAATTGAAAGCTTAATATTCCCTTGGGTCGAGTGTAAAGTAGAGTGTGATGGGAGAGCTTTCATTAAACCTTAAAAGTCACTCTTTAATTCAATTCAGGATAAACAACAACTGTAATGTATGATGCCAAAATTGAATCTATTTAAAACGTATAATTCTCACAGGGCAGCATTTCATACTGTCACCTAAAGACCCTAAGAGAAAGTCCAACCTTTATTTGCCAGTCAGTAAATGTCCGAGCATGACATTTCCAGACTTTTCAGTGGTGACTGAATGGCTCTTGTCGGGGCTGCCTATGACTGAGATAAGATGCCTTTTGCATCATCATGGTTCTTCTACCATCTGACGTTTGTAATCTGTAGTAGCAATTCAATTCAATTTTATTCATATAGCGCCAAATCACAACATCAGTCGCCTCAAGGCGCTTTACATTGTAAGGTAGACCCTACAATAATACATACAGTGTAAAACCCAACAATCATATGACCCCCCTATGAGCAAGCACTTTGGCGACAGTGGGAAGGAAAAACTCCCTTTTAAGAAACCTCCGGCAGAACCAGGCTCAGGGAGGGGCGGGGCCATCTGCTGCGCCGGTTGGGGTGAAAAAAGCAGACCTCAGTGAGTCAGTCTCACGGATGCTGCTAAGTTCTCCTTTGTTTTGTCATATCCTCCTTCATGTTGAGCTAAACATATTTCATGATTCCACCTGCTGAATCTCATTTAACCCAAACAATTGAAAATATATTAAAGGAATACGTCACCTCTTTGGTCACGTGACGGAGCCTGATTATGTACTCGATTTTACTGCAACTGGCAAATAATGATAAAATAAATCATTGACTTAGAACTAAGACAAAACTATTTAACTTTAACACTATTACAGATATGTTTATCAGCTATATGCTGTTTGATATATGGGCATATGATTGTCTTTCTTTTTTTTTCTAAATTGCAGAACAAAATATATCCTGAATTAAACCTAAATACATAAATAAACAGAGTTTGTCCATTTATGGTTCCTCCAAATCAAAATTTTCCCCTTTGTGTGATATTTTTAGCAAGGAAAAGCGGATGTGCCCGAGTGCACCTGACAAGTAAATAGCAGGGTGTATAGTCAGCTGTGAGCTCTCCAGATGGATTACCATTTCTGCAGCTGCTCAGCCTGAGCGCTGCTGTGCAGCCTCTGTGAACCTGGTGTAGCAGCACATGAGAAGGTCCTCTAGCGGCTGCAGAGCAAAATAAGGACTACCGTCACAGGTGCAGTCCAAGATGGTCACATTGGAGTCCGTTTGACCACCTGATAAGATTCTAAGTGGCAAGTAATAAATGGTCATAATGATTAATGAACGATGCTTGAATAAGCGAGCTTTGAAGTGGCTGTATTTAAAAATGAGTTTGATCATAGCAGGGGTGATTGGGCAGTGAAAGCCAGTACAAATAAAGCTGCTGTGGTACCTGGAGGCTATAGTGAATGGCCTTGTTTGCTGTTCTGCGTTGTTTAATGTCAGCTAGTTTGTTTTGCACAGGATTCTTGGTGTTAATGTGAGTTTCCCATGTGAGCTGACTTATTTCGCTGTTTTTGTAAATCCAGCTTAAGCATTTGTGTGTGTGTGTGTGTGTGTGTGTGTGTGTGTGTGTGTGTGTGTGTGTGTGTGTGTGTGTGTGTGTGTGTGAGAGAGAGAGAGAGAGACAGAGAGACAGAGAGAGAGGGAGAGTGTGCTGGCTGCTGAATGCAGAGTGCAGATTAATGAATTCAGCAGACATTCATTATTTATAGTGTGGGTGTACTCTAACTTTTTTGTTTTTGTCTTTGTCAGTAATACAAATCCCCGTCTTTAGGTTTCTTAAATACGAAGCGATTATAAATCCATACAGCATTTCTGTATACAGCGTGCTAAGAGGATAGTGTAAAGGTTCTGTTTTTATTTTAAAGTACCCGTGTTATTATTGCAGTTATGTATTTCATTCATGTTTAACTGGCAGAATTAATCAGAACATGACCAGAAGTAGACCACAGTGTTGCAGTGGGTCACTACAGAGTTAAAAAAACAAACAAAAAAAACCTTTAAATTAAGCCAGTCGAGGGGGTTGGGACATCTGAATAGGAAGCATTGTTGGTGAGGTGTACTGGACACGTTCTATCAGAATGACACGGTGGATACATATACAATACACTGACAAAGTAAATCATTGAGTTCTGTAATCTGATTGCTTTTTTCAAGTAACGAGTAAAGTCAGGGTTTACTATTGCACAAAAGTAATTTAATTACTGTTACTGTCCCGTAAGCATGCTGCGTTACTAAACCGTGATTTTGTTTTTGAGAGTCTCATGACAATGACATACAGCGTGCGACGTCCGTGGTAACAACAGACACGTGTGTAGATCAACAATAGAAAACACAGACGTTACTTTGAGTTTGACTCTTTAAACAGTGACAAAAACATTCGCGTCACTCTGCATAGGAAAAAAAGAAAACTTCTTTTTACAGCAAAAACTTCCACTTCAAACCTGAGTAAGCACCGAGCACGCTGCCATGGGAACGTGAAATTGACAGAAACCCCCTCGGATCCCCCCACTAACGGCATGACCGCTGCAGCTACCACAGCCACTTCCACCGGGCAAACCTCAGATGGCCCCACTCCTGCTAAACAGGTTAAAATAGACGGAAAAGCGACAGGACTTAGTGCCGCTGAACTGAAGAAGCTTGTCGCTGACTATATCGTCGAGGACATGTTGCCGATTTCCACTGTAGACTTTGAAGAAAAAACAAAAAACAGACTAAAAGTGATGTCAAGCTGCCCCAGAGAAATTCATTTGTAGGACACCCTGAGAGAGAATCCGACATAATGAACTCTAACTTGAAGGCTACACTCGAAGAGGTAGACTTTGTTTCCACCACTGCTGACATCTGGACAGTAAATAATAAAAGTTTTATGGGTGTAACAGTTCACTGGATTAATTCCACTTTACAGCACAACAACGCCGCCCTAGCATGCATGAGAATTAGAGACACCAACACCTATGATGTAATTGGAGCAGAGATTGAAGAAATCCATTCATCATATGACAACAAGGCAAAGTTGTTGCCTCTGTAACGGATAACGTATCCAATTTTGCCAGAGCATTCAGGGTATGTCAGCCCCGTGAGTCTGAATCTGAACATGAAGAATGTGATGATGATGAACTGACTTTTACTGATGTCATAGAAGCTCTTTGAACCACATCTGGTGATGCACAGTTTAGCCTCCCTCCACACTACAGATGTGCATCGCACACAATTAACCTGATTTCAACAAGTGACGTTGATGAACGTCTAAGCTAGCCACTTTCAACAATAACTGATTCAGCCAATAGTAACTACAGTACAGAAGTGACACTTGACTATAAAACTATATAAAGTCATGGTTCCTTTAATGCATAGTGGTAACAGTAAGTGATGAATTCTAAATGGCACATAAACTATAAGTCAGCACACATTCTTTATTATAATTGACAAAACCCAAACCATGTAGTCTATTTATCTGTTTCCTGCATACAAAATAAATGCGGTACACAAAAATGCTGGGGTCCGTCAATGGTTGTTTCGCTCCACTTTTCCCATAATGCCACTGACTGCCCTTAAGTGCTCATTAAGCTTCATTATGTATGAGCAGTGGCCCTGCAGGGACATGCATGCAGCTCAACATGTATTACAGATAAAGGCAATGACTCATCATAACGTAGAGTGTAGAGTGGACCTTACAGTGATAAACAGTGTTAGTTAGGTTCCTGTAGTCGGTTCTTGAGCTACATCAGCGAGGATTGTAGCATATGTTTAAAAATGGTAGTTGAAAACTCCTGGATGTGGCGAGTCATGTGAGGCCACGGGTATAAACGTCTGGGCAGTAAATAATGTAATTCGAGGGGATGTCTTTAAATGACTCCTTTTGGTCAACCAACAGTCCAAAACCCGATTTCTTTGTAGCACTTCACATAGTCATGCTAGTAACTGAGGGTTTATTGTGTTTTGAATATAAAGTGTAATTTCAGTGTTCTTTAGTGTTCAGTGTTGTTGTATTTATGCTACATGACATTAGTTTTCTTATTCGTGTTAACAATTTGCTGCATTGGTGAGACTTTATAAAGGTTTAAACTGGCTAACCCACTGGCTCCTTTCGATGCGGAGGAGTAGCGGCTCTACTCTGAGCTCCTCCCGGATGGCCGAACTTCTCACCCTCTGTTCTGACCTCCAGTTTGCAATTTTTTTTTTAAACCCACGTCAACATGTGGCTCATTAGTATTGCATCTGTGAAGTGTGACTTTGGGAGAACTTCCATTTAGTCTTCCAGACTTTGCGGCACAGATGATTCTTTGATAAGTAAAAACACATGCTGGCTCAGCTGATGACGAGCCAGGTGAGCTAACACACTTTCCTTGTCCCACCTGGTTCCCTGTGGCTGAGTGTGGAGGAGCTGCCTGAGCCTTGGCTGGAGATTTTAAACCAAGAAACATTAATGGGAATGGTGTACCATTAATGCAGGCCTCCTCTCAGTACACTCCACAGTACCGCTGGGAAGCAGTAATATAATACATTGAAATCTTTTGATAATCCACAGTGGGCTTTTTGTCCATACAGGACTAACTGACGTCTCAAAAGCACGGAAGTATCAGCGACCTTCACTGATACTATTCACAACAAGTAAGTATTATAGTTTTAGCTATTCTGGATAAGAAAATGTGCTAAAGAAACAAAACTAGAGTAATGGCTTAAAGCTCTTTATGATCCCAGTGGCCCCAAAATCTGATCTATTGATTTGAGGTTTCCTCTGCAGCCTGTGACATGTTTTATGTAGGTTATTTAGAAAGCGACAGCATCCAGTTGGACCCTGTGAGTCATACTGTCGCAGCTATTTTTATCCAAACACACTACGGATAAAAAGCTTGGGAAGGCTGAAAGTTTGCAATCTAGATTCATTCAAGTTTTTAATTGTTTTTAAATTATATTTGGCTCTCACACTATCAGGTACCAAGTGCAAAATCAGCCAGCTAACATTGCAGACTGTATACAAAAGATGAATGTAGCCAATGGGTTTTGGACCCCACAAGTCTCAGTGTTAGCACTTTAATTGCTACTGTGTTATATTTTGGAGCCTGATGCTAACACATTTGGATGTGAGGCTGGATCGCCTAGTTACACAGGAGTTACCCTGTGACAACCTCTGGTCGCTAGGAAAAGTGGATATTCTGAGCAGCAGTGAAGCTTAAGCGTAATAAAAGGCATAAACAAAGGTCTTTCACCTTCAGAGTACAAGTTGCACCTCTTGAAATGCGTTGGTTTTAGTAAGAAAACGCAGCTTTGGCAATGAATGTTCTCCATTTCTAGTTTGTGTCCTGCTTTTCACAGTTTTACTACCTCTTAGCAAGTAGTTGGAGAGGATTTGCAGACAAGTTGGATATTCCATGCAAACTATGGGCAACCGTGGCTACCGTATATCTTCTAGTAGTGGCGTGTCTCTTATTGACGACCGTTTCTGATAAATGCCGGGTTTGAAAACATGTCATGACAAATAGACGCCGGTCTCCTATAAGTACTGGTCTGTAGTAAACGCCGATCTCCATTAGGGCTGCCACAAACAATTATTTTGATAGTCGACTAGTCACCCATTATTTTTGCGATTAGTCGACTAATCAGATCATGCAGCCATTGGACGTAAAACGTACAGCTTATTGCACCAGCATGCATCTGCTCTTATATAACTATCATTAGCTTACAGCTTTGAGTGTTTAAGGTATGTGCTAACTAAAAATAAAGACAAGATGATAGTTTATTAAATTTTAATGAAATCTGCAGTTTGTTTCGGTGAAGTTTAATAAACTCAGCCGTCTGCTCCTTGCTATCTAAAATGTAACAGGACACCGGAGTATATTGTGTGTGCTGTGTGAAAACTATAACTTTAATCTCAGCCAAACCGATTTACTCAGGAACAAATAAAATAGCCAAAAAAAGCCAAACAATAACATTTTTAAGTTATCTAAGTGACTTATATATCATGTTTAACCTGAGTAGCAAAAGACGGCGGTGGGTTTGAAAACGTTTTGCCGGGAGTCCGG
>VURO01020874.1:0-16978 GCA_015108175.1 Pelvicachromis taeniatus
GTCTGAACTTATAGCAGCATAACTAAGGGAGGATTCAGGGTCACCTGATCCAGCCCTAACTATATGCTTTAGCAAAAAGGAAAGTTTTAAGCCTAATCTTAAAAGTAGAGATAGTGTCTGTCTCCCGAATCCAAACTGGGAGCTGGTTCCATAGAAGAGGGGCCTGAAAACTGAAGGCTCTCCCTCCCATTCTACTTTTAAATACTCTAGGAACAACAAGTAAGCCAGCAGTGTGAGAGCGAAGTGCTCTAATGGGGTGATATGGTACTACAAGGTCATTAAGATAAGATGGGGCCTGATTGTTTAAGACCTTGTATGTGAGGAGCAGGATTTTGAATTCAATTCTGGATTTAACAGGGAGCCAATGAAGGGAAGCCAATATAGGAGAAATATGCTCTCTCTTTCCAGTCCCTGTCAGAACTCTTGCTGCAGCATTTTGGAGTAACTGAAGGCTTTTCAGTTGATCCATCTACTGTTTGCTGAAGCTTAATGAGAAATTGTCTATGTGGAAGGGTAGCATACAAGAAGTCATTCCTAAGGAAGGGAAACGCAAGTCGTTGTCAGTGTGTGCAGAGGAGGTCAGGTCAGGAGGAGAGAGGGTCCACAGTAAGTGTCTACCCTGTAAAACACAGTGAAAGCTCTGCCGTGGTTTGGGACTGTGCTTCAGTCGGTTGGTTTTTGGGGATTTTGTCAGAATTAATGAAACTATGAATGCAAAAATGCACTTTTATGTGTTGATCCATCATGCAGTACCATCTGGAAAACATCTGATTGGCAACAGTTTCATTTGTCAATATGACAACGACAGAAAAACACACATCAGTCACGGATTGGCCCGAAGTCATTTGAGCACCAGCTACAGTATAGCTGTCCTCAGAGTACTTTCCCCTATATCTTGAGAAATGATATTAAAAAATGTCAGACTTTCATTCTTGTTGGCTTAAATAATGTTATGTATTTTTCATGCCTTCCTTTAATGTCGCACGCAGACATTATATCATTCTCTAGGCTGTCGTCTGTCTGCGCTCTCCCTTTTTCTCTCCTCCGTGTTATTCCTGTCATTCCACCGTTGTTTAACAGTTATCAGTCGGATATGGGATGATAAGGTGTAATCAGGGCCATCATCTCAACCTCGGTGGCTGTGTCGTGCGGGTTGGCATTTACCGCGTGACAGCAGCTTGACACCAGTTCACATCCCTCTTCATTAGTGACGCTGGAGCCATTTATATTTTGCGCCAATCAGCCTTGGTGTAATCAGTTGTGTTCAACACACCAATCTAGCCCCATGACAAGATAATTACCGTGGGTTCCTCAGGGAGACGGGTAGTACGGAGGACCCGGGAACTCGAGTACAAGTTGTAGCTGCGGTCGCATCTTTAGAGAGCAGTGTAATTTCCATCAAGTTAATCAGGGATTTTTAGTGGCTGTTTTTAGGAATGCGTAGGTGGAAATGTTTTCAGTGGGGGTCAGTGTAGAAAGTGCAGAGTGCCTGGCAATCTGCAAGAGTGTTCATAATATGCACAAGAGCGCTAATAAATAATCAGACTAACATGTACTATATTGAGTAATTACTTTTATACAAACTTGTAGTCCTCATTTTAGAGAAAAATATGGCCTCACTATGTGTTTAGGGTGACTTGGGGCCTAACTTAATCTGCTAGGGTTAAGGGGCCCCGGGCAGAGTCATGACGTACTAGTAAGTTTGGTTATAATTTGAGTGTTTTAAAATATACACGGGCAGCATGGTGGCACAGTGGTTAGTATTGTTGCCTCACAGCAAGAAGGTCCTGAATTCAATTCCACCATCAGGCCGGGGTCTTTCTGTGTGGAGTTTGCATGTTCTCCCCGTGTTTGCGTGGGTTCTCCCCGGGTACTCCGGCTTCCTCCCAAAGTTTGTGAGGATAGGTGAATTGGAAAACTCAAAATTGCCCATAGGTGTGAATGCAGGAGTGAGTGCGAATGGTTGTCTGTCTATGTGTGTTAGCCCTGGCGACCTGTCCAGGGTGTACCCCACCTCTCGCCCCAAGACAGCTGGGATAGTCTCCAGCACCTCCCGCAACCCTGAAAAAGGATAAGCAGAAGCGAATGGATGGAAAATATACACAACGTAACCATAGTCCCAAAAAGCTTTTGACATCTCGGAAATGTGCAGTAATCCAGCATAGACATTTTTGTTGATTTATGTCATGCATAATCAAAATGTAAAGTTTGCTAGCTTTTTCCAGTTAGGAGAACATGTCGCATGTCTGTGTTAATAGCAGGTGTAGTTTTCCACCTCCTAGGAATCTAAGCAGTGCCGAGTATAACTTTTATTTCTTTTATTTGGTATTATATTGAAGCATGTTAGCCTAGCTCAGTAACTTTAGTATAACCGTGTAGAAAATGGTGCAGGTGTAGTGATAAATTGCCTAAACTCCCAGTAATGCTTATGTCTGCAACATCAGCACGTTGATCCTTTTGGCTCAAGTCGTGAGAAGCTGATAACAGTGTTGATGCCTCCCAGCTGACTAAATTTGCAGCCTTTCATATAACAGGTAAGGCATCAGTTAACAATTGAGTATTCAGTTTTCAACCTATAACACAGCGAGTTGTCTGTTTTTCATATCAAGTAAAATATGTGTCTACATTTTGTCATTTTTCATCATCAAACTCTTGTGTATTTGTTTATTAGCAGACAATGAAGGCATGAAATTGTCTCCAACTTCAAGCAAAGGACTTTTTACCACTAGAACAATGTGACATCGTTTATGTGCTCAAAACACTATGAAAAACAAGTCATATAAAAGGTCATTTTTCATACAGTGGGTGACATGGTGTAAGCCTTTCAGAATATGACATTTTCCTGTAGCGGCTATAAGCCGCATGAAAGTTTAATGAGCAGGGAAAAACCTGCTACTGTATTCTGTGCTGGAAAACTCCAGAGCTGCTATAACCCGGGAAAGAAAGTGAAGAGAAGCTCTGCCGCTTTCTCCAAGTCCTTCTCCACAGCTCAGTCTGTCAGTGGTCATAAACATTCGTCTGACAGGTCACACAGCCAGAATAGATCTTCCCCAAACGTGTTACAATTATTTCTGCTGCACTCCGTCTTGTTTCTCTGGCCTTTAAGCAACCCCTCCAGCCCACCTTTTCCATTTACCGGTTTCCCTCTGCGGCTGTGAACGCTGCCCAGCCAGGCTCTCTTTCAGCGACTCGTCTGTCCTCCCTCCATATTTTTTTCCAAGTGGTCATAAACAAAAATCCCTGCGAGCGGTGGCTTTATCCCCGCGACAGGGCCGAGGGCATGGAATTCATCACTCGCGTTGACTGAGTTACACCTCGGCTCAGCTCAAGGTCAAAGCAATTACTGGACTTTCACTCCCTCTCTGACCTCCCCCCTCTCCCTTTTCTTTGCTCTCCTCTTCACAAAACTCTGCTTTTCTTACTCCCCACCCTCACCTCACTTCCTTCACTCTCATCGCGCTGCGTGGGCTTTCTCTCTGACGTCCATTCTTCCTTGCGCTTTTCTTTGTACATCTTAGTGAACTTACTCCCCTGTACTTCCTCTCTCAGCATTGTCTTTCTGCTTAACAGGTGTTAAAAAGAAGGTTGGGTTTTTTCAATTCAGGTTGATACTTTGATTGTCCTGTGTAACACAAAATTCAGTTGCTTTTAAATCACACTTTGTAGTTCTGGTTCACGTGACTTTGACTGCTGATACCAGTGTCGGGTCAGCAGCAGTGACCTTGTATCTGGAGTGTAAATCAGTCCCTGACAGATCGCAGCAGATTGGTTTGATTGTGGTAAAAGATTTCCAGGTGGGTCATCCAAACAGACCCCGTGCCTCAGAAGAGGTCTGCAGGTCTGATTAGCTTCACATACAACTCGTCATTATCATTACAGTTCAAAGTAAAATAATTTTCTTTAGAGGTAACTTCTTTGTAACCACTCACAGGCAGATTTATGTGATAATAGCTTGGTAGCCTGCCAGCACTACTTTGACTGTCAGGGTTCATGTGAGAGATTACTTTCTATGTAAAAGCAGTTGTATAATGTCTTTTGTGGCTCTAGAGGGAGCTGTGTGAAGAGTAAATTGCCTCATATGATGTCATATGAGTAAACAAGTAGAGATGCACCAACTGATCAGTGAGTGACTGGTGTCTGTCAGTTTCTGCGTAGCCTCAGGTATATGTTATTCAATTCAATTCAATTTTATTTATATAGCGCCAAATCACAACAACAGTCGCCTCAAGGCGCTTTACATTGTCAGGTAGACCCTACAATAATACATACAGTGAAAAACCCAACAATCATATGACCCCCAATGAGCAAGCACTTTGGTGACAGTGGGAAGGAAAAACTCCCTTTTAACAGGAAGAAACCTCCGGCAGAACCAGGCTCAGGGAGGGGCGGGGCCATCTGCTGCGACCGTTTTGGGTGAAAGAAGGAAGACAGGATAAAAGACATGCTGTAGAAGAGAGCCAGAGATTAGTAACAACTATGGTTGAATGCAGGGAGATCTATTAACACATGGTGAATGAGAAAGGTGACTGAAAAGGAAAAACTCAATGCATCATGGGAATCCCCCAGCAGTCTGAACCTATCGCAGCATAACTAATGAGGATTCAGGGTCACCTGATCCAGCCCTAACTATATGCTTTAGCAAAAAGGAAAGTTTTAAGCCTAATCTTAAAAGTAGAGATAGTGTCTGTTATTGGGTGCTGATCAAATTAGCCACGCATCGGTTTGCATCTGTATGTTATAAGTCAAACCGAAACAACTTGCATCGTTCCACTTGGTAGAAAGAGTTGTGCAAATATGCAAATCAGTACAAACTTGGCAGATTGATCTGGGCAACGAGATTTTTTTCTCTCACTGCAAATAGTGTAATTGTGTCTGACTTTCTCATAATGCTAATGCAGCAGCCAGCTGTCTGACGTTTCCTTTGTTTTCACCGCTTTGTAAAGTTTTAGCTTTTTTTGTGTGTTCCAGTGATTTCAGTGAAAGTAGTGAAACATTCGGGCTGATCCGCTTGGCTCGAAGCACACTGAAGAAATACTTTTGTAGAAAGTTGGATATACAGATTTTATTTGTGGTAAAATGCACTGCCTCTGTAACCTGTAGCATTTTTGGCTAAGATTTGTTAGCGTGAGCAGTATGAAATAGGAAAAAAGTGTTAAATGGTCATGTTTTTATTCTGTACATGAATTTAATTAGACAATTAGATCAGACTTGGGAGGAAATTGCAAAGAAAATTGTAGCTGGTGCATTTGTGCTATCCGACCTTGTAATCTGCCCTCACCAGCACAAACACGACTCACTGTGAGGACCAAACAGGTTTCCTTTCTTCTCTGGTGTTTACAGAAGCCCGACTCAGCTCGATGGAACAAATGTGTTTAAAAATGCCGACCTGTCTCAGCTAGTTTTGTCCGAAAATAAATGTTAACATTAACCTTAGCAAGGTTCACAGTCCTACGTCAGGGCTGTGGTGTAACTGGAAAATACTGCCCGCCTTCCTGCCTATCGTAGCAAGGGAACGATGCCTGAGAACAAATATTAAATACTGAATGCTTAAATACTTGTACATGTATCTAAAACTAGGTGTAAAACAAAAAAATATAGCAGCACGCTTATCTCCCATCTTTTATATAAAAAGGTTTCTTTCAGATCAGTCAGGGTTTTTTCTTTTTCTTCAGTCTACCATAATACAGCACAAAATGAAACTGCCAGAGGCGCTTTCAAAATAATCACCTTAGCTGCCAGAAGCAAAGAACCAGGTCTCAGCTGAGCACATAATGACCTTTGCCTTCTTCCTAAATTACAGCTAAGGAAAGGTTCAAGATTGCAGTTTTGATCAATTATCTGTAGCCCGCTATGCTAAAAGCAACATCTGTAACCTTGGGAAAATGTCACAACCTTTCTTTCCCCGAAACGCAGAAACAAAAGAGCCAATCAGTTAAGGTTTACTTGAACTGAGTGATTGCAACAATATGGCAAGAAATGGCAGTCACCAGAGGGACCAAGAGGAACAGAGAGTGTGCAGGAGAAGAGGAGGAGAAGCCCCCTAATGGTATAAGACTCCCATTACACAGGACAAGGTACTAAATTACTCAGGTTAATAAGATGAAATTTTCTACCTCTTCTCGGCTACCCCTCCTCTTCTCTTCTCATCTCCAGGAGATCTCGATGATAATGATGTTTCAAATTTAAACCTGAGTGCCTGGTCTAAAAGCCTTTGAGGTGTCTTGGATGAGTGGTTGCAGTCTTCTATGGATAGAAGTCTTTAAAACGTCATTTCCACATCCACTTCAAATGCAAATTCGAAAGGCTTCGTGCCAAAGCACCCCCATTTCTGCTACTGCAAGACCTCACTTTCAAACGTGCTTTCATGCCAGTCGAGTTATTTTTATTGTAACCACAACATCGAATTTCTCATCTGAGCTTCAAAGTGCTTTTCTCTTAATCTGTCATAACATGTTTTGATGTTTTGCTCTTTTTTCCCGTCGATCAGTGATGGAAAACAAATACCTTTCTGATTCAGTAGTCGTCCATTTTCCCAAACTACCTCAGAGTTAATGGCACGGCAAACACATAAACAAACGTTAGGTGTGTTAGCACTTTAAAGTGGGATGATCTGTGGATGTGCTCATGTAAATATAAATGCTCGTGCATATGCTGTACCACAGAGCTCTGCATGAAAAACTCATCTCCACCCTGCTCTTCAGATGTTATTAATTGCAACTCTTTGGTTCTTTGTGAAAGAGAGATTTTCCAAGACGAAACTCGACATTGATCCACACTGACTAATGTGACAATGTTTCCTCAGGTGAATGTGTCACATATTACACCTGACGCGGGCGTGATGGATTACCAGGCCTCCGGGTTACAGGAAACGTGCACACCGACGCACAAACAAACATACGCACACAAATAAAAACATTTCTGGCACTGAAAGACACACAGCAGAGTGCACGACAAAGTGGCTCGCACACTGTTGTGATGTTATTCTGTTCTGGAATACCGAGCTACACCAGTAGGAAGCAACCACAGTTTAAATGTCATGAAAAGCTATGGTTTCAAATAATTGTTTAAATATTGTTTACTTTGCCTTTTTTCCTGTGACCTTAATGGTTTGGAGAGGGCAGGCCCATGTGGAGTCACTATGGCTGCAGTCAACAAAATCCTGGCTCAAATCCTACCTTCTCCTAAAACAATCCATTAGTCTGCCAAAGTGTGTGACGCGACTCTACCTGCCAGCTTTTTTAGCCACAATAGAATACCAAAGACATCTTTGGACAGTACAAAAGACTGACACAGCTAGAGTGATGTCTCGGGCTGGTTTGTGGACTGGTTTGAAGCCCCAGTGCTGTGACTTTTGCCACGTTTATGTAATTAAAAAAAAAAAGTCAGAACAGGCTAAAATTATAAAGCTTAATTAGCAAGCTGCATCCATAAGCTGTTCCAACTAACAAGATACCTTCATTTCATTCATAGAAACTGAAGTTTAAGCTCATTTGTAGGGCAGTACCTCATAGCAAGCCATGTTAATTTACAAGTATTTCCAATAAAATGCATCAGATGGCCACAAAGGCAGTACTGGTGAATGTGATTGTCTGACCAGTAAGAACTTGGTCTGGAGAGCATAACAAATGATTATAGTTTGACTTAGATTTAAGTTTGGGGTTTTTTGTTAAAGTCCCTTGGGAGGACATCAGTACTTGCTTGAAGGATATAATAATGGAGCTCACAGGCCTCTAAAACTAAACATTATGGCTACAGTGAAGACAGAGATGGGAAGTCGTGCTTTTTTCTGAGAGTTAAAGGTGATGCTCACTGACTTAGAGCCCTTGTCAGATTTCACCACTGGCTAACCAGAGGTGATTTGCACTGAGTGAATCTGGTCGCACATCACTGCAACTAAAGTATACTTGAAACTGTCACAACTAAAAAAAAAAAAAAAGATTTCCAAGTAGTTTGCATGGCAAATGGATAAATTATACAGAGCTATTTTATTTTACTCAGCTCTGCTTTCAACCCTTTACTATGGTACTTGCCTTCCAGTTCTGCAACTATACCAATGCCAGCTGTTATCGGATGAATGTGAGGTACGCCCTTAACAGGGGCTGACACAGAAGGCTAATTTAGGACTGTCAGTTAACCTCTTTAATGCATGAGTATGGATTTTGGGAGCCCCGGCGTACTCGGAGAGAACCCACACAAGGATTAGAAAGTAAGGGACAAGCAGTGGTGACTTTGCTTTACCAGCAGCTGGCCAGCTTTGCATGATTTCACTGCAACTATGAGTAGTGGGAATGCAAACAGAAAAAGGCTTAAAAGGTATTTAGTTCTCACGTGACGTCCCAAGTTGAGTACTTGCCTGCAAGTAGCACCCGGACCAGTTTTGTCTAAAAGCAGCTGGCGCAAACATCTCTAAGTCACCCTTGTGACTGTAAGTGGAAAAGAAATTGTTTTGGGGTTTGTCTGTTTTTTGACAAAGGAGATGCTGAACTGATTCAGTGCATTTGTTCTACTCTACTCTCTGTCAAACCATCTCTAGATTACACACTGCATTGAGCACCTGTTTTTAATATCACTGCTAAGGCTTCTGACTATGGGCCAGTCCTCATTAAGCATTGTTTTCACAGCTGGAACTCACCACAACGTGTTGGAGAAGTTTACCAGAACAGCCCATTTATCAGCTCTTTCAGGGCGTCTCTTTGATTACAGCGTGGGGACCCACTGATCTCACGAGGTGATGTTATAATTGCCAAAATGGAAATTTGACCGTGGAGCTGTGAGTTCGAAACAAGAACCAAAGTGGAAGGAACTGAGATCGCTGCTGTTTTGCTGTTTTTTGTGCCAACCTTATATGACAAGTTTAAAGTCGTTGATGTATTTGAAAGTGTCTGTTCTAGCTTCTGACAGAAAAGATGGTGATTGTTCTAATCAAGACTTAACAGTAAGTTTAGTATTCATCTCAGAGAAGGCTTTTCCTCAGATCCAAACATGCCCCTCCCCCATTCTACTGTCCCCGCTGGGACCTTTTCCTGTCCAATGTGACAAATCTCTGTCCCCTGAGATTGTTTTTCCAGGCTTCCCTAATTCAGCCAGGACACCGCGCCAAAGCTGTAATTTGCCTGGTCGACCACATCCGTCCCCATGCTCTTCGTCTTCAACCTTTCTTGTGCATACTCAACGTTATTGGGGATTTTAAAGTTTTTGGGGGCTTTAAAAACGGTGGGTGTGGTTGTTGCTGTCACAGCAGGTCTTAATGCCTATAAATCCTAAACCATCGGGGAATTCTTTCTCTGTACTAACACCAGGATTTTAATTGGCAGCATCAAATAAAAACAGCGTGTTTTAATATGCTGACATTACAACGTTTGCCAGCAGCATCACTGCAATTAGAAACGCAGTCGTAAAATCTCACTTCTAATGCGGTTTCTATTGCTCCATTACTCTGATTCTGAACGCTGACATCCAATATGTGTGTTTTATGTGAAGTATTACAATTTTACACAAATTGCTGGAATATGCGCTATGATGGGTTTACATGTACACGTGAATGAACAAACTTTTCAGAAGCACAAAACATTTCACTGTCACAGTCCATCAGTTGTCTTTGGGGGGGTGAAAAAACACATTATATGATTGATTTGGAACTAGTGAGTCTTCAGGGGAAAGGAGATATTGGCTTTGTTTATTTGAAATCTGTTCTTGGTTTTGCTATAGGGGGACACAGGTTGCTATATTGTATGGTACAATTACAGCACCTAGCTTGAGGGACAAGTAAATTACAATGTAATTGGACAGATGATGTGAAATGCCCCATGGCTTTATATCGACGTCACAGATGGTTGATAAATAACCTCCTGAGCTGAGATACTGTGTGTGTATGCAAGATAATATCTGAGAAATGACTGAAGATATCCTGGAAGATGATGAGAATCGCTGTTTCTAAAAGGTTCGATTGTTTCATCGTGTGCTCACCTTTACCTAAAACCAAAATGGGTTTCCTGAGTGGGGTTCTGTGCGAAGAGGGTGTGTGTGGGTGTTTGTGTGTGTTCCCACACTTTGACCTAAGCTGTGAATTTTATCCGACTGAGTTACAGTTCCACAGCCCCTATGCAATTGTAATTGCATTAGTGCAGTGTTGATTTTTTATTGGACACCTTTTCCCAGAGTCCCCAGGCTCATTTTCCTTTATTAGACCAAGACAATACAGAGCCTCTTGTCGCAAAGTCCCTGCAGACAAAACTTCATTCCAAAGTGAGCTGAGTGATAAGTGGGCAGAACTGAGATCACTGAGGGGATTTGGGAAGGAGTGCTGCAGGCTGCCTGTGTGTCTGCCTCTGTCCTGTGCACGTGAGTATGTTTCAATCTAACTGACAATGAAAATGTACTCCAAAATCTGTAAATGTTACACTTAGCACTGCAGCTATAAATTATTATAGTAATAGAATAATCTATCGGTTATCCCATTGATTAATCGAGTAATCGGATAAGAAATTCTTATTAATTATTGTCTTATTAATGAGCAATAATAAATATTCAAAAGAGGAAAAACACAGGTCTTTCAGAAGGAAGTGCTTGTTGGTTTTCATTTCTAAAACTACAGTTTTAAAGTTTAATAACTGCAAATGACGTCAGTCCAAAACTGAACAACAACTAAACCCTTTGATTGTATTTACATGCCATATGGCAGGCAGAGAGAAGGACAGACCGAGAGAGAGACAGGTAGGCAGACAGAAGGACAGACAGAGAGAAAGACAGGCAGACAGAGCGAGAGACAGGCAGGCAGACAGAGGGACAGACAGAGAGAGAGACAGGCAGACAGAGAGAGAGACAGGCAGGCAGACAGAGGGACAGACAGAGAGAGAGACAGACAGACAATTTTATTAGACTTTGACTATACTTGAGATTATTTATATATTTTTGCATTTAAGAAATTGTTTCCTTAAAAGAAATTAAATTTCAATATGGCATGTAAATACAATCGAGAGAGACAGACAGACAGACAGAGAGACAGACAGACAGAGAGATGGACAGAGAAACAGAGCGAGAGAGCGATGCATACATGCATATATAATATGCAATATAAACTGAGGCATGAAAAATGTGCCTTTATGTTCTTGGAATGCTTTCTGATAGGAGGCAAGTTTCCGTGCTGCTGAAAACAGACGTTAGAATGGTGTAAACATGAATTAATATTAATAATAAATCAATGTCAAACTTAATGGGCTCGTGGCCCACATGCATTTTTATTGGCTTGTAAAAAAATAACAAAAAAATTATTATTTTTATATTTTTTAAAATATAATGCAATTTTATTAATTCATATTAAAAAAATACTCCAGTCGAGTACACATAACTCGACTGTAATGAAGTATTTGTACTTGGTTACTTCCCATCTGTGCAGCTCTGTTTTTAGTCGTAAATGTGGGTGAAATGGTCGCGTTTACGTCGTTTAATACATCGGCGCGTGTGTTAAATGAGGCGTCATAGCAAAGAATTTGTGTTCAGAATTCTTTATTATCGAATTCTTTGAATTGCTCAATGAATCGTTGCAGCCCTAGTTACAAAGTAATGCTCCCCTCGTGCGCGTCAATCCCCTCTGCTGATTCGTGTTTTGATGAACGTAAAAAAACGGATATTTAATACTACGCTTGAGTGGATCCATTATTGTGTGCTGGGCAGCTTAAATGTATGAGCAACAAAGTTTACTTTACACCTTGTTGTAGTGATAACATTTAATCGGATAATTAAAAGTGATGAAGTTCACAGGAAATAACTCTAGTTCAGTTTGTGCAGGTTACAATGAACAAGCTCTTATTAGGCAACTTTTAAATAAATTGCTCCAAGCTTCTCTTTCTACACCTTCTTCCTCCATCCATGCATTTTTCAATAATTACTACTCACGTACTGAACTGATGAGGGTTGTCCCGCCTGTCCCTAAAAAGTTATAGAATTACTAAAATTATGACGCATGTTAACCTGTCATGATGTTGTGCTGGGAATAAAACCTTTTTAACTGCTATTTTGTGACTTTCAACATTATTTTTACCAGACTTGACTGGTGATTCTGTGGAAGAAGTTGTGTCCCATTGGATAGTGTAACAGAATATAAAACTTCCTCCCAGCTGAGAGATAACTGCCCGGAAGTGTTTCAAAGATAGTTGATAAGTGACAGGACGTATTTCGATTAGGATCATTGTTTTATTTCACTACGTTATCGCTCAAACAACGTGTAGTAAGGCCATGGAGACTAGAGCTTCACCTATATATCTGTAGGGTGGCTTTATTGGTCAAAGTAGCCATTTGCCGATCTACTGTATCTGTATTGATTCCAGTCTTAAAAATCCTACTCTTTTCAAAAAGGTTGAGTTATTGTGTTATTTAATTCTAGGATCCTTTTGTGTCTTTGTCTTCACCTTTGTTAATGCTTTTTTTTTTTTTCTAGTTTTGTTTTTGTAGGATTGATTTGGCATTTTAAATGACTAACTAATGTGGCTGGCTTGTTTTTTCAAACCCAACTGGTTCAATCTGAATTATAATCCAAATGCTTACGTGAGCTGATTTCAGGTTTACACCTGGTAGCTGTGCCGGTTGTACGTTGTGTAAACAATACAAAAATAAACATATATTCAGAACCAAATGAGAGCAGATGCTGGGCTGAAAACAAGCAGAGGACAAAAAGAAAAAGATGAACGGGTTCTGCACCGACGGGGCTCCAGTTCTACCTTTTTATTGCACCACAAATATGAAATTTCAAGCACAGCTGCTCTCCACCAGTTTACTCAGCTGGCTTTGTCACTGTCAATGGACACATAATCACGGTATCCAAGGAGGCAAATTTGTGTAGCCAAGACTCAGAAAGGACTAACGAAGTGTAAAAAAAAAAAAAAAAGTGATCCCCAAAAGGACATGGACTCTTTCTACTGCCCCACCGTCCCAAAATGTGGACGTCTGTAGCGTTTTGTTGTTTGTTATCTTGGAAATCAGTGCTGACGGATTGCTCTGTCTGTGAGAGAATTACACGATATAACCCAAATTACACTAAATGTCATTAAAATATAATAAAAAATATGACCGCAGCTGTCTGTGAGTTGAGTGGGAATGCATTTTGGTTCAATATTATAGCGTAGCTGTAAAAGCAGCTGATCATTACATATGAACATAGTGGAGCATTTTGCAATCCCAACTAGGTGTCCTGGTCCTGGCTCATGTGACCCAGCATTTTGAGTTTCCTTCTATTTTTGATATTCGTGGTTTGTTTCGTTTCATATTAACTTCTAGGTTGCTTAGTTTAGGTTTTGTTTATTAGAGCCCCTTGTGTCTTCTTCCCCTATGTTTTAGTCTCCGTCCCCTCTGTGTTTCATGTTTGTCAAGCCCAAATAAAGGCTCGCTTTTTGTTAAAACCTGCAACTCTGTCTCCTCGCCTGCATCCGCACCTGGGTCCACCTCACAACTCACTACGGCGCACCCCGCGTCGTGACGCTAGGTTTGGTGGGGCTTTGGACCAGTAGACAGAAACGTGACTCCAGATAATAGCCGCAGTACTGCAACTGTTTTCTTGCAGAAAGCATACACAACCCTAACCTTCGTCGTTTTAAGGTGCTTTACATGCATGCTTTAACTTGAACCTAACCTTCTCAGAGACGTTTCTTCAGCAAACACCACAGACTTACTGACATACTGTCTCATTTCTTCTCTCACATTAGAGAATGAGATATAAATCGTGGTTGGATACATTTCTGGAGAACTTTTTCCCTTAATAAATTAAATTGTCTTTTAAAAGTGCATTTTGTATTTACTTACATTCTGAAACATGTGACAGATGTGCCAAAAAACGGGACACTTTTTCGCTGCAATATTAAAATGATTTTTGGCTGTCTAATAGTAGTGTGTGTACCTGAAGTGAATGCACTGATCGTAATCATTTCATAATCAAAAACAAAATGTCAAAAGAACAAAAGGCTACGTTTGCATTTTGGTACAACTGTACAGCAGTACAATACAACATGTATTGATCGTTAAAATTAGGCTGAATTTAAGTCTTTGTGTCTTCTTCAGATGATGACGATTATATGTGGCTGTAAAAATGTGTATAAGATACATTGAGACACAGTATTGAGACCAATACTTTAAATCAAAACTTCAATCTCCTTTCTGGGAAAAGGTTAAAAGGTCATAAACACACCCAACACTGGAGGAGCAAATATTGAGGTATCTCAGCTTTTTAGTAAGTGATCAAATCTTCACACATGACTGACATAACTGATGTCAGTCATACCTTACAGTCTTAGTCAGGCTATAGGCTGAAGGTTGTAGTTCTGCTACATCAAAAAATCTGAACATTTGTGAACCTCCTCCTGCAGAAAACATTCTGGACAATCATGGGATGATTTTCTTAATTATTATATTGCAAAAACATTTCAACCCCTGGCTATTTCCTGTTTTATTTATTGATGACTGAACTGATGTTAAAGGTTGGTGGTTTTTTGCCATAATGGGAAACATCAGTTTTCAACTTTCAACATCATTCAGTTTTTAATTTGGTAAAAAAAAAAAGCAACACACCGGCTCTTTGAGTGCGCTTCCATCTCTGCTTTGATATTTATCCATCCTGTCGGCATCGCTCCAGATCTCTGTCACTGTCTCCCGCTTTTACTCTGTCATCATTTTTCCCATCCATCAGCCTGATCCTCCAGATATAGACGTTATATTTGCTGTCACAGCTCAGATGCCGCAATGGACAGCAGTGAGTCACAGCACTGTTTTCCTCAAGCTTTCACCTCGGCTCCATGTGCCCAAGAGTTTGCCAGCAGTGTCACTCACTAATCTTTGTAATTTTGCCGTAATATGTGTCCTGGGCCTCGGCTCTTTCTTCGCTGCTGTGACACCTGCTGCTGTGGCGTCTGACAGAGCACGAATGACACTCTGACAGATGAGCGCTCACCTAAGCGTGGCTTCTCAGTTCAACACTTGGCACAGATAAATGTGCATCTACGTGGAAGACGTTTGTCTTAAAAACTGTCGTGATATTGATTCGAGCAAATGGAGAAATGTATTGTTAAATTCTGTTATTGTTAAATTATTTCAAAAAGGTCATACTGTAATTGTCTGCATGTATTTTATTTTTAGCACGTCAGTGTGGATGTCTATACTGTGTTACGCTGGCACTTCAGTACAGTGGCCCATTCAACTCTCACTTTAAGTGGTCAAATTAGCCACCCTAGCAACTTAACAGAGCAGCACTCTAATTCATTTACAAGAAGAAGATTCATCCACCTGCTAACTGTTTACTTCCCAAAGGTGTCTCCTCTACCTTCTCATTGCCTGCATTAGTGGTCAGCCCCTAATGAAAAGACTGTAGGAGGGAGATTTCATCAGCTAAAGTGTAATCATAGTTAGTTTCTGGATAGCTTTAATTGTGTGAATGCTTGTAGAGCATTCACACAATTGAGCTTCTGTTTCTCTTTATTATTCTAGTTTAATTTAAAGTTAATTTCAGAGTCTAGACAAATCAACAAACGGTTTTGTCTTCGGGCCTGACTTTACACACAGAGATAGAAACAACCTGGACTTTTACAACATATGTTAAAACTATTGCCATGAACACTCTGAGGTCATTGTAGGTAATAAACCAAGCTCTTACCCTATCCTAAGCCTATTTGTTTTTACCCGAACTCTACTTTTTTGGAGAGAGTAAATAGTAAAATAGCTGTTGATTATTTTGAGTTAGAATCAATATTTTCTTTGTTCTGCGGTGAAAAGAATTGAATCAAAACAAAAATGAAATATTCTGATGGCATAGGGTGAGAGTTAGGGTTAGGGTTGTCACCGGTGGCGATGTCATGTTTACAGTTTACAGGTTTACAGTTTTGAGGTGTCTGGTGAATTGTTGGTTCAGATGCATGAATTCATTGATTTCCAGTATTCTAGTTGATCTGTAAAACCTATTATAACTCATTAGTCTGCACTTTACTTTACTTAATGATTAGTGCAGGTTAGTAACAGAGCATATTAATCTTTCTTAACTCTTCCCCCCTTAAAGATAGGTTTTGACCACCTCCCCTGTTGTCTTAATGATGAGTTTTGACACCTTGACATACAGTATTGTTCAAAATAATAGCAGTACAATGTGACTAACCAGAATAATCCAGGTTTTCAGTATTTTCAGTATATATTTTCAGTATTCAGTAGTTTTCAGTTTTTATTGCGACATGGCAAACAAGTGACCAGTAGGTGCAGTAGATTCTCAGAAAACAAACAAGACCCAGCATTCATGATACGCACGCTCTTAAGGCTGTGCAATTGGGAAATTAGTTGAAAGGGGTGTGTTCAAACAAATAGCAGTGTGGCATTCAGTCAGTGAGGGCATCAATTTTGTGAAGAAACAGGTGTGAATCAGGTGACCCCCATTTAAGGATGAAGCCAGCACCTGTTGAACATGCATTTGAAAGCCTGAGGAAAATGGGTCGTTCAGAAGAACAGCGTACTTTGATTAAAAAGTTGATTGGAGAGGGGAAAACCTATAAAGAGGTGCAAAACATAGACTGATCAGCTAAAATGATCTCCAATGAGTTAAAATGGAGGGCAAAACCAGAAAGACGTGGAAGAAAACGGAAGACGACCATCAAAATGGACCGAAGAATAACCAGAATGGCAAAGGCTGAGCCAATGATCACCTCCAGGATGATCAAACACAATCTGGAGTTACCTGTAAGTACTGTGACAGTTAGAAGACGTCTGTGTGAAGCTAATCTATTTGCAAGAATCCCCCGCAAAGTCCCTCTGTTAAAAAAAAGAAGAGGTTACAATTTGCCAAAGAACACATCAACTGGCCTGAAGAGAAATGGAGGAACATTTTGTGGACTGATGAGAGTAAAATTGTTCTTTTTGGGTCTAAGGGTCATAGACAGTTTGTGAGACGACCCCCAAACTCTGAATTCAAGCCACAGTTAAGACAGTCAAGCATGGCGCTGCAAGCATCATGATC
>VURO01020876.1:0-17624 GCA_015108175.1 Pelvicachromis taeniatus
TTGATTGATTTTTTTTGTGTGAGTTTTGGTGTGTGTGTGTGTGTGTGTGTGTGTGTGTGTGTGTGTGTGTGTGTGTGTGTGTGTGTGTGTGTGTGTGTGTGTGTGTGTGTGTGTGTGTGTATCTAGGGCCTCAAGTCTGTGATTTGTTGCATTGCTACCTTGGAAATGTATTCTTAATTGTGCCGAAACCTTGTTACACCCGCAGACTGGCAGGTCACAAATGACTCGCCAGCTGCTCGGTGGCTGTGGGCACAACGGGGAGAGAGAATTATAAGATGGATGGATGAGAGAATGTGAGAGTACAAAGGGGTGGAGTGTTTCATCCCCTCATCAGTGAGGCTGCAGGTGTCCTGCTGTCAGGTCTGGATGGGCAGGCTAGTGATTTGAATGTCTGATCCGCAGCCCGTCTTTTGGAACAGAGGCCACCTTCAGCTTGTTTTGTAGATTCAGATTTATTGGCTGCGGAGCACGATAGCGGGCCGCGTCCAAAAATTACAGTAGATTAATACAGTGCACCAGCAGATGAATGAGGTGCAGCAAATTCAAATAAGTACAGTGTATTTGCCTTATGTCTCACAGATGTTGCCTGTGAGGGTAAGTTGTTATTTTTATTAATGCGTCTGCATACGCTCACGTGACGAAGAAACCCTCCCCATCTTTGATCAGGTAAGATCAAACACTATGTGGGGACACCCTGCTAAAATGTGCCATTGATTTCCAGCCCAATTCATGTCTTGGTGATTATGAACAAGACTGGAGTGTTAGCTTAAATGGAAATGACTGATGTTTATTGGCTGCTAATAAGCTATTACCTCAACCTTGCTGCAAGCTAGAAGTCAATCCATGCTCATTTCACTTGTAAGGAGATGGGAGGGGTGAGAAGAAGAAGAAGGATGGGAAGGTGGCGGCGGCGGCGTGGTTTGGAAGTATTAAGGAGACAGAGGGCAGAGTGAGATAAAAAGGGGAGAACATCCGTGTTTGTATTTCAATGTGCTGAGAGTAAGCCGCAGCTTAAAGCAATTTATATACCTGTGAAAAATGTGCCAGCCATTTAATGGCTGTGGAATTAGCCGGGAATGGAACAGCACCTATTTCAAGGGCAGGACTGCTTGCAGATAAGCATCACCATTTACTGTAATATTGAAGCCAGAGGATAGAGTCCTGTTACAGAGGAGATTAATGAAGCCTGTGTGGGTGATTGTGTGTGCGTGTGTGTGTCGGTGAGGATATTGTATTTATATCTTTCCTGGAAATGTTAAGGTTTCCAGGAGCAAAGAAATTAATATTTCCTCATTTTTGACACAGAATACCACACATCAATTGATTGTTGCCTCAGCTTTGTAAAAAAAAAACAAAAAAAACAACAACCCCAAACTCATAACAGTGCCATCCAGTGGACACAGTTCCCTTGTGCACCTGTGTGTTACAGCACTCACGACTGAGCCAGCACATTTGACCAATCCTGTTTTGGCTGATTTGAAATATTTGGGTTGGACACAAACATCATCATACATGCATGCACTCACAAATACACGGACACACACAATTTTCCCTATTTGCTTTTTTTTTTTCCTCCACAAATGATAGATGAGTACAGTTTCTGGTGTATTGATTGAATGCTTTTATGGAATTACATCTTTGGAGCAGGTTGGGCTTTAGAGGAAAGACAAATAGGCCTGACTAAATGAGAGTAAGCACAATCCACTATGAGCTGGCTAGAAAGAATGGGCAACTGGGGGTGGGGGGCACCTAAGTGCCAGGACTGGTTCCAACACCACAGACAGACATCCATCCTTCCTCGCCTCCTGCGTGTCATCACCCAGGAAAGAAAGATAGCAGTATCCAAGTGGGGATTTTTTTTTTTCGAACTGGAATCCACTCGACTTCTCTTCTACGTGCTACAAGCAGCGATATGGTAACACACTGCAGCACCGAAAACAGCTCGATCCTTTTTCTTTTTCTCGCTACAACATTTTAAATGGACCCGCTCTATTTACTTTATTGATTATTATGAAAGCATTTCATTATGCAGAAATTTATACGGCCAACAAGCAATTATGAATTCAATACCGCAAATGTAAGCTGAAATGTGTCTTCGTGGCACATGCGAGGAGGTGGAAAAGTTAGCAAAAAGAAGCACAAAGGCCCTTGCACGCACGCACACATTTACACATGCACACACTTTCTGAACAGAAGGAGTGCTAATGCCACCATTTTCAAACACCAGCTAATTCACTCACTTAACTGCCTGTGTGGTGTTGAGGTAATTTGTTAATAGCATGGCAGTGCATTACCAGAATCAGAAATATGAAATACTGCTAGTTCTTAACACCCCCTCCCCCCATCACCACTACCACCTACAGCAGCAGAGAGCAAGAAGTATAAAGAAGTATGAACTATGTCTTTATATCAGTTGTATATGAGTGGGATGAAGCCTTACTACATGCACTTCCAGGGAATATTTCCCCAATAGCAGTTTTGATGGTTCCCAGTTATACAAAAATGAGCTCAGTGGCTTCAGAGTTACAAACAGATTTTTAAAGGTCTATAATGGATGTGATTTTATAGACTGCCTTTGAAGTATAATAAACTTTTGTACACAAGATGAAGATGACAGTCGAACTTTTCTGCAAGTGCACTCCTCTGTGTGTCTCTATCAAATATAGGAGCGGTACAAAACTGCAACAGGAAACTAATTTACAAATAATAAAAATAGTGATCACGCTGTAACTCACATTTTTTAGGTTGGCAAAGTTAAAGAGACCAAAGTTATTTTTCCTCTTGCAGAAAGCACTGTTGCTGAGCCACCTGAAATGCCTTGTTTGTACTCCACTTGTTTATGTCACCGTGTAACACACTGGCACAATTAGCGTTGCTTTCTAACGGTGAATGAGTGACTTTCCGTTTCATGTTTTAGATGTAGCAGGAGCGCTTCAGAAGACAAAGAGATGGGGACTCAAGACCTCTTTTATCCCAGTTAGGTCCATTCATACATTGTGCAGCAGTCATGTGCTTGTAGCCCCAGATTTTGATTACCTTCTCACACGAGACATGGAAACATTAACTTTGTTTATCCGATCGGAATAACATTTTCCATCATATGTGTTATTTTTCTGCCGCAAAGTTTTCACTCGTACGATTCTTCTGATCATCTTGCAACATTGTTGGTGTTTATGTCACTTTGTGGGCTAAAATGTGTGTGGATATTCGTGATGTTCAAAAGAACTGATTGATTGACTGAGTTATTGCGACTTTGAGAGTTTTACTAGTTTGTGAGTTTTGTAGCCAGAGGTAGCAAAAGTACAGACATTCTGTACTTAAGCAGAAGTACAGATACTAGTGTTAAAAAAGACTTCAGTAAAAGCTGAAGTAATCAAGTAAAAGTGAAAAAGTACCACCTCTGAAATGTACTCAAAGTAAGAAAGTAAACGTAGCTCAGTGAAGAACATAATTTATCACCTATTTTTATGCAAAGTTCCCCAAGCCTTGTGCTACATTAATGTAATAATAAAATAATATTAATAATTATTAATAATTAATAATAGTATATTAGTAGATAGGAAGACTTTAAACTTTATTTTAATCTAAATGTTTATTCTATCATGAGCATTTAGCTTGAATCAGGTAAGCAGAACTTGAGCAGAGAAAAAGAAGGAAAATAACAAAAATAACTCCATTTTCTGTTGCCTTCATTGTAGAGCCTGACAGGAAAATGAGTATGGAAGAGGTTAAAGTGGGATTCAGCAGGTGGGGGAACCCTGAAATCAGTTGTAATAGCTCAGCGTGGGGAAAAGTTTTACAACTGACAATATTTTCTATTAAGAGCTCCACCCATGCGTTTCTGTTTAGGCTCAAATCAGTTTGAAGTTTGAAGGCCCGCAGTGACATGAAAGAATGATGCCTTAAACCCTCAAATGCCTTAAACCAAGCATTTTGAAAATCTAAGGAGTAGAAAGTTCAGATATTTGTTTAAGAATGTCCATCGCCACTTATCATTTTCAGGGTCGCGGGAGCCTATCCCAGCTGTCTTGGGGAGAGAGGCGGGGTACACCCTGGACAGGTCGCCAGTATGTCGCAGTCTGACACACAACCATTCGCACTCACATTCACTCCTGCGGGCAATTTAGAGTTTCCGATTGACCTAACCCCACAAATTGCATGTCTTTGGACTGTGGGAGGAAGCCGGAGTACCCAGAGAGAACCTGGGCAAACATGCAAACTCCACACAGAAAGGTGGCCTGATGGTGGAATTGAACTTAGGACCTTCCTGCTGTGAGGCAACAGTGCTAACCACCGTGCTGCCTGTTGTTTTTTGGGTTTTTTTTTGAAAATGTAGGACGTAAAAATAAAAAGCTGTCAGAAAAATAAATACTCAAGTAAAATACAGAAACCTGACAAGTCTACTTAACACTAAGTATTTGTACTTGTTACGTCCCACCTCTGACAATAGGTGAGTACAGGGAACACGGCTAAACTTAAACTGCTAGTTATCCCTTGTGAGACAGCAAAATAGAAGATGAATTTATTAAATTATGGAACAAAATCAAGTTTTTGTGCCACGTATGACTCATTTCTCTACCTCGATCCATCTCTGCGTGGTCTGACTCATGAAAGAGGAGATTAATTTGCAAGATGGCTTTTGGGGAAAGCCTGTGATAGTCCCAGGTTGATTTTATATATAGTTTCTTACAGGTACAATTACTCTAGTATCACTAGACCTAACAGTATGAGAGAAGATCTATTTTAAGAATTATTTGGAAGGTTAAAGCACAACTAATATATATATATATATATATATATATATATATATATATATATATATATATACACACACAACTTCTTCTATGTCATAAAATATGTTTATGCAATTATAAATAATGATATCTGTCAGCAGGGAATAGCCATCCAGCTGTCTTTTCCTTCCTTTAACACAAAATATAACATTGCTTGTGACTGTTTTATGGTCTACTGAGGCTACTGTCAGTGGCGAAATTGGTATCTGCCCGTTATCTGCCTCTTTCATGTAGCCAATTATCCACATGAAAAAGGAAAATGCATCATTAAACAAATTTGACCCATGAATGCAAGTTAAATCCCCAAGAGCTGTTTTTGCCCAACCTTAGTAAATGTTTCGGGCTTTCTTTCATCATATTTTCAGGTATATTTGAGTGAACGCTACACCCACACTCATAAAACATGCTATTTGTAAACTCAGTGCAGTTCTGAAAATACAAATCCAACTCCAGACAAGTGGGGACGCTGTGTAAAATGGAAATAAAAGTAGAATGCTGTGTAACAAATATTATGGTCATATACATAGATGACAAATCAAATAATTAAATTGATAAAATCTACCATTGTTAGAAACAAAATGGCTCATTTTGAATTTGAACAATTGTGATGAGGGCAAGAAAACACTGGAAAACTAAGTTGTACCAAAAATAAACAGATTTGTAAACTTTGTAACAAACTGGCAACAACTCAGAAACATGATCACGTTTTTAAAAGATCATCTTAAAGAGGCAAAGTTTTCCTAAAAGATGGGCACAGGCTGTCTACAAATTTTTGAACAATTTCAGAATCATCTTTTCCAACATACAATCGTCACTTTGAATCTTTCATCGTCTACAGGACATAATATCATCAAAAAATTCTGGGAATCTTTGTCCACAAAGAACAAGGCTGAAAGTCCTCATGTGGCACTGCATTAAAAACAGGCACAATTCTGTCACCGCATGGGCTCAGGAACACCTCCAGAAATCACTGTCTGTGAACACAGCTCACCACGCCATCCACAAATGCAGGTTAAAGCTCGATCATGCAAAGGAGAAGCCATATGTGAACGTGATCCAGAAATGCTGCAGACTTCTCTGGGCCAAAGCACATTTAAAATGGACAGAGTCAAAGTGGAAAACTGTTCTGTGGTCAGATGATTGAAATTTTTTATTCTTTTTGGAAAAGACTAAAAGAGAAGAGGGACCATTACAGCTTGTTATCAGTGCCTAGTTCAAAATCCCGCATCTCTGATGGTAGTGGAGAGCATTAGTGCCTATGGAATTTGTAGCTTGCACATCTGGGAAGGCACCATCAATGCTCAAAGGCTGACGTAATTTTCAGGGAAGGCCTTACGTATGTCAGCAAGACAATGCAAAGCTGCATACAGCGAGGCTTTATAGTAGAACAGTCTGGGTGCTGAGCATGCCTGCCTGCACTTCAGACCTTTCGCCAGCTCAAAACATTAAATAATGTAAACATAAAATAAAAAAATATGACAAATAAGATCCAGGAGTGCTGAACAGTCCCACAGCTGGTCCCCTCAGTCCCCAGATTATTTATGAACTGCTGTTAAAAGAAGAGTGGATGCTACAGAGTGACTTAGGGCTGTAGAAGATAGAGACAGGAATTCCTGGATATTTAATCTTTGACACTTTCTATACATGGATTGTGTAAAGGCATGGATGAAACAGCCATGAAAGTGTTGCCTCCTTCCAGATTATTTTTATTTTATTTTACCACATTTGTCACACTCATCAGACTTTAATATCACACAAGGTAAATCCAAAATTTATTTTTTAAATGATGATTTCATTTATTAAGTGAAAAAAGCAATCCAAACCTCAGTGACCCCATATAGAAAAAAAATAATTACCCCATTTTTAAAACATGAATTGCATGTGATTAAAAACATTTTTTGGAACGTTCAGTTCAGTTTCACTAGTCACACTCAGGCGTGGTTTCTACCAGACCTGTTGAATCAACAAATCACTTAAATCAAGCCTGTCTGCCAAAGTGAAGTAGGCTAAAAGATCTCAAAAAGCAGCTGACAAACAAAATCACTGACATTTGTTAGTCAGGAAAGGATTCAAAAATCCATTTTTAAGGCTCGGGGTCTCCTGCGCTCCACGATGACATCTATTACCGTATATCTTCCAATTGTAGCCGGTTTATTCAAAAAATTATTCGGCCGGCCCAGTATCTAAAAGAGGCCGGCGGTTGTTGGAAACCGGCTCTTATTCCCTTCTTAGACGGAATTGTCGTGGAAGTGAGAGGGAAAGAGGATCCAGGCGCGGTTTTTAGACTGAGGTGAAAAGACGTTTAGACTGAGGTGCGTTTACTTACAGTGCTCCAAAACGTATTCCAACAGTTCACAAATAATGCAGTTCCCAATTGTGCTCCTCCTTTGCTCCCGAGTGTCTCCTTGTCTGTGGTAGCCCAGTGCACGAGTGGTGCTCCCCGAAACGTCTCTCCGCCCGACTCTCCAGGAGAGGACGTAAAAGACCAGAAAAACACAGTTAGCAGGTTTGCTAGCCGACAGTTCCAGTTCAGTGTAATAATCCCACTTCGATGGTCGCTGCGCATCCAGCTTAAATGCCGCTGGTCGTAGATGACGGCTGATTGGAAACAGCTGGCCTTTTGAGCGAAGTTCCAGTCACACTCCATACCAGTTGGTGGCGGTAATGCACCATTCAGTTGTTTGCCAAACGCCAATAAAATTTTAAAGAAGACAGCGCGGAGGGACTTCTGGGTCGAAGGTCGCCTGGCTACTATTGGAGACCGGCATCTATTTGTCGTGACATATTTTCAAACCGGCGTTTATTAGAAACCGGAACCCAGAACAACATTTGAAGAACTGCAAAGCTCCCTTTCCTCAGTCAGAATTCCCAGTTTAACAGTGAAGAAGAAAGTGGGCAAAAATGGCATCCATGGGAGAGTTCCAAGGTGAAAACATCTGCTGATCAAAAAGATTACAAAGGCTTGCCTCATATTTGCCAGAAAACATGTTGATGATCCCAAAGATTTTTGGGAAGATGCCCTGATGAGACAAAAGCTGAACTTTTTGGAAGGTGAATCTGGTTACATCAGATGTGAAACTAACAGTATTTCATAAAAAGAATCATCATACGGTCCAACAAGGTGGAGGTAGTGCAATGGTCTCTCGCTGCTTTGCTGCTTTCATTGATGGAATTGATGAATTCCAGAAATCACTTTGTGCTGTGAAGCTCAAGAGAACTTGGGTTATGCAGCAGGTCAATGATCCGAAACACACCAACAGGTCCATCTCTGAATGGCTCAAAAGAGCAAAATTACTGTTTTGGAGTAGCCTGGTCAAAGTCTGAAGTGAAATCAGACTTCGATGCTTCGGCATGACCTTCAAAAGGTTGTTCACACTCAAAAAACTCTCCAATGTGGCTGAATTAAAACTACTACTACTTTTTCACACAGGTGGGTTTTATAGTTTTTTTCCGTTAATAAATTAAATCATCATGGAAAAACTGCATTTTGTATTTACTCGGATTATCTTTGTCTAATATTAAAATTTGTTTGACGATCTGAAACCTGTAAATGTGACAAAAGTCCCCCAAAATTTAAAAAAAGAAATCAGCAAGGGAGCAAATATCTTTTCACAGCACTCTATGCTAAATCATACACTTTAGTCATATACTGGAACTGCAATCGGTTTATTACAAAATGTAACTTTTCTCAAGCGCAGGGACAGAAAAGTAGAAAAAAGTCAGAGGTAGATGCAAGGCAAAGAGGGAAGTAAAGATTTGTGCTGTGTTCTTAGCGCTTCAATCCCCTTGAGTGATCCCGGTGAGTGAGAGCAGAGAGAAAAGGGAGAGATGTTCCTGCTGCAATTTCTCTGCCTGATTTGTAACAGGCCGATAAGCTTGGCAACCGTCCCTGCAGGACAACTGACCAGTGGAGGCACACTTCTCAAGCTGAGAAGGGCAGGGAGAAAAACACGCGCCGTATCACTCAGGCAGCCGTCCCTATCTTTCAAAGTCTCTGATTGTCATACATGAACCGCCTCCAAGGACATTAATTTTTCACATATGCTGCGCTGATGTTATTTGTTTGTAGCAAATTGATATTTCTCCATATGAAAATCTGTGGGGTGGTGTGTCTGCAAACGACTTGTGGTTATCGTGAGCATTATATAAACATAAACAAAGCAGAATAAAGCAAATGGAAACAAAGAGAACTAGTATCTAATGAATGTTTTTCGCTCCAATGTAAACAATGCAGTTGGTGGTAGTTAATGCAATGGCTAAATAATAATGCCTGCAGATGTCTTATGAAAATGGAAATGGATTTAAATTGTGACTATTGAACTGCAGATCCAAACACAGGACTGCTGTGATCAAAATTGTGCGCTGACTGAAGTCCTGTTGCTCGGGACATAATTGTATTTACCAGTAATCATTACAAATCCCCATGGGGCCCTGCTGGTAAGAATATCTATTGGACAATAATATTGATATTCGATTTGCCTAACTGAAGTCTCTCTTCTTAAATAACATCCTTTATGTCCTGCTTTGCACTCGGTATGGAAAGCTGTGTGTGTGTGTGTGTGTGTGTGTATAGGAGGCAAAGCTACAAGAATGATTTGAAAGCCTGGTCCTTTATCAGATATATCACCAGGAGCAAATTAAACCACGTGAAGTCAAATAGCCTCAATAAGAGGTTTGAAATGACTCAACACAATATTCTCCTTCCACCAGGAATCTATAAATGGCCCATTTAGCATCTGTGACCCCAATGCCTACTACTGAAGGAGAGTTATGGCCCTTCAAAAGGAAACTATCATAGATTTTAGTGAAGTAAGAAAATGTCCCCAGGTACCGCTAGAGCAAATGAAATTATGCATGACCTCCTCATTACTTGGTTTAATAAGTGATCTATGGACTGGGAACAATAAAGATCCAGATGTCATAGAGACATATGAACCAGGAAGATAAAAAGGATGAAAATAAATCCACAAAGCTGCGTGTGCAGTACTGCCAGGATGCATCAAAGTGGAAGTTCATACTTTTTTCTCTTTGTTATTTACACACACACACACACACGCATGCACACATACACACGCACCTACAGACTTGTATAAAATATCTGTCGCTCATTGGTATTCATTGACCCTGGAATTGAGAAATGGGCATCACACTTTTTCTTTAATCAGCCCCTTATGGGTATCACCTGTATTTCTGTATTAGCCTCAGACTGTGTGTGTGTGTGTGTTTATGAATAATGAAAATAAGCAAGGCAGCGTTTTTATATAGCATAGCTTACTACTGGGGTGACTCAAAGTGCTTTACCAAGAGAAAACAATGAAAATATACACTCGAATAAAAATGCAGTGAAAGAAAATACAACAACTACAGGCAGGAAATACAAAAATACAGTGTGGTCAAAAAATAAAATGAAAGATTTTAAAGTTAATACAAGAAGAAATTAAACTTTTTCTTCTGTATTTTTAAAAGTAATTGCTAAGAACGGTTGAGGAAAGCGTGGAGATTGACAGGTGGTTCAGTATGTAGTAATGCTGATGCTGTATGGGTATGTCATTGTAGCGAGAGAGCTGAGTATCAAGGCAAAGCTGTTGAATTTCTGGCCGACTTTCCTCCCTGATAACCCCCCTGACAAGACTGTTAACATGGCTTAGGTCTTTGCCTGAACCTATGATTTCGTATCTTCCCTCTTGTACGTACTGTGAAGTTGCACAGATTCTAAAATACAGAGTGGTTGGTCACGTCTGGGTTAAAGGCTACCCTACCTCTGTGGTAAAAGCCTATTCTGGGAAGATGCTGTTTGCATATTGAGTCAGGAACTGAACTTGGACACAGTATGGTTAACATATCTTTGCTTGGATTCGTAATTTGTGACTTGCACTCTTAAGTGATAGCTAAGGACTGCATGAGAATTGTCACATCTTTTCAGGGGTTTTAAGGGGGATTCAGTATCAAAGTCTTTAAAGTAGCAGCGATGTCCTTAAATGCATTGCAGAAAAAAGACCGAAACCAGCTGTACATGCTCCTTGTAACATCTACACTGCTTTGAGTTTAGGAGCGGCAGTGAAGTCGTCCTGTGAGCCATCTGCTTTGTCACTTTAGTATCAAAATGATAACAGATAACAAACTTCTTTCAGCTGCTCTCTGGGTGGCCACACACACTTCTACACCAGATGGAGCATGCAGCTCCTCGAGCATGTCCTGTTCTGCCCAGGTGGTCGCTTCCCAGCAGTCACCCATGGTCTGTTCACACCCAAGGCACCAGTCCCAGTAGGTGCTTTTGCCAAGTCACTGATTCACCTCACCTGCTCTACTCTCAGGTCCCGGATAAAACTCATTTCGAGTTTTCCTGTCCAGAATCTTAATCTCCCTTCCCCAAAACACATGACCACAGGGTGAGGGCCAGATCAAAGAATTTAGAAAAAAAATTAAAGTTTGGCTTTGTGGCTCTGCCCGCTCGTCACAGTGGCCCTGTACAGCTGCTGAGCTACTTTGCACAGGAGTGACAGTCAGTTTCATCATCTATTTCAAGGAGACAATCGTGATGTCATATATCATACAACAGGGACATCATCTCCACATAGACACAGTCACCATGTAACAGTTGGAGAGTGCAAAGGTTTTGTTTTCATTTCAGTGATTTTAAGTTGGGCTTATGGCTTATTTCTTACATCAGTCACAGGATTCAGTGACGTCACCCACCTTAAAGGTGAAAGTGCAGTCAGGAGTGCAGGAAAGCAAAAACACGACGACACAAGTTATTACTGAAATAGTCACAAAGTGATCCTTATCCTGCATTCTGTTAAAACACTGAACTTCACAACCTCATAAATACTCGACGTAACAGCCACACCACAACAACGTGCCCACAGGTTTTAATCCTACCACGTTCCGTGGCAGAAAGAGTTTAGAGCTGTTGTAGTAGACCGATGATCAAATAAATTTTTCGCTCCATCTTCAGGACCTTTAATCCATGTTTGCTTAAAGTCTGAGCTCAGTTCTGACATTGATAGCAGTAAAAAAAGAAAAAGAAAAAAAAAGATTTTTAAAGCCATCATAAAGTCTCTTCAGAATATAAATTAAAATTGCGGTCAGATTAGAGCGTTGAATGTCTAAAATAGCTAATAATACTGAGAGACATTTTTATAAACTTTTGTTCAGTGGCTTTGCCAAGGTTTTTTACATGTGTGGAAAGGCCTGTGTGACAGGCCTTGAGCTATTGTCAATCCCCATGGCAACCTCCAATCGCTAGCGAATATGTTTTCCTTGACCGGTGGGCGAGTGGTTGTTGGAGGTTGCTTTCTGTTGCCAGTTGAAATTGGTTGCAAAGATGGTGCTGGCTCCACCAGACCTCCATTTCTGGCTTGCGTCACAATTTCACCAGCACTTGTTGAGCACTTGGCGAGTGTTTACAAAGAAGTCAGCGTCTCCCACGCAACCGCTACTGACCAAACCAAACCGCTAGCATCCTCCAGCAACCATTTGCCAACTGGTGCATAAGATAACTACAGTACACATATAAAAAAGCTGCTTCTGATTGACTATCGTGGTCAATTTCATAGAACAGATGCACGATTAATTATTCTAGTGCCACCTATGTTTTTCTGTGATATGACAGAGTAAAAGTCTGCTGTGACAAAGGTCTACCTATAATGGAAATGTAATTCTGAGGTTGTATACTGTTTAATTACATTTTTCTTTATCAGTTATAATAATCCCAAAAAACAAGAACAACAAAACACTGTAATTCACTATGCAGTGCCGGTTTCTGGCTTGATAGAGGACAGCACTCAGTCTCTATTACTGGAAGAGCAGGACTGGCTGACTTGAGCCAAAGAAGCTCAAGGTAGCATCATAGATTTGACCAGTCAGCCGTGTAGAGCACTAAGTCCTTCATTTACTCCCCGCGTTCCCCTGTCTGCCAGCCTCACGTCAGTGACCTCCTGTGCACAAAAACATGCTCCCAAATACACAACTTCATGCACTAAACAAACCGTGCAAGCACACACACATGTTTTATGAAGAAAGCGTGTGTGTTCACGTCTTTTTCTGTCTGTCTGACACGCACACACAAACACATCGACAAGCACACGCATCCTGTTTTTTGCCCGACTCACTCACTCCACCCCTTCACACACATTATTTTTGCAGCCTTGAAAAGCTAAATGGTGTGAAGTTGAGTGTTGGTCCATCTGTCTCTTAGGTGTTTGGAAAGGATGAGAAAGAGAGTGAACGGTGAGGAACAGGGGGTAGAAAGATTGGAGGAAGAAAAAGGAATCAGGGATTGGGGTCAGGTCCATTAATATGAATCATCAGCAGAACCCCACAGTGGATCCATCTGTGGTCGTGCACCGCCCAGAAACAATTCACAGCCTTGACAACGGGACATTAATGGGTGAATTGGGAAAGAAAAATACTTATGCACTGATTCCTAGTTCAAGGTTTCTACTGTATTACTATCTTTTCTCACCCACTGTGAAAGCGAATGCAATGCAAAAATCAATATATGCTGAAGTAAAATCTAAAATGACTCAAGGATTAGTTCTAAGACGTGGTAGTTTCACAGTAAAATATTTATTCGTTATGTGCTGGATATAGTTTTTTGCAGGAAGCTTTAGCCTTTCACTAAAGAACAACATGTTGTTACAACCAGCTGCTGAAATACCGAAGCTCATCAGGAACTCCTTCATGTTTGCTTTAATCCAAGGGTGCAACCTTTGAGCCCTACAAAACATGTGCAGCTGGATGGATGGCTCTAACAAGACAAGAGGTTTCATTTTTTGAATTTACATTTCTGACTTATCATTTTCTGTTGCTATTTAAGTTCAGGCAGAAAAAATAAATTCAATATAGCGTTTCACAATTTTTCTGACATTTGCTTGGTTATGACATTTGCACATCATTGGTTACCATGGCTTCATATCCTATGACTATGACATCAGCAGAGCACTTTGCCCCATGGTGTCTGTTTCAGATGTTAATGGATTCCCAATATTGTTACCGGACTTCCCTGCATGTTGGAAAATTAAACAAGAGGTTGTGTGTTACAATCCGATGCCGTTGGGTCCATACTAAGTACGTGATGATGTGGAAATGAAAAAAAGCTCGTAAAAATGGTCCCTGAAAAGGCAGATCCTGGTGCAAATTTATTCAGCACTTACTTAAATCAGTTTTCTGTCATTTCTGTTTCTTTTAGACTGGCACTCTGGTTCTTTCACTGCAGAGAAATAATAAGTAATGAATAGCTTGGTTTTGCATTATCCTTCTCAAATAAGTACGTAAATGATAAGACCTTCCCTAAAAAAGACACAGCAGCACGATGCTTCAAAACCTGTATATATTGATCATCATTAAAGATGCATTTACTGATATGCCAGTTACCCACAGACCCTGGCTTTTAACCTGTGTGCATATTCAAAGCTGCATAGTTCTTCTGTGCTTTACCCACAGCGCACAGTGTCCATGATTTCTAAAACGATTTTTGATTGTTCAGACCCCCAGATGGTTTTTCTTCAATTCAGTCTATTTTAAATGAGCCCAGAAGACATAGACACATTTCTGGATATTTTATCTTTTGTTGTTGTTCTTTGAACTGTATTGACTGGCAGATTTTTGGGGGAAAGGTTCTTGAGTCCAAGCAGATTTGACTTTCAGCTTGTGCCCCTGTATAGAGAGCAATCTTTATATTTGTACATAGAAAAAGGAATTTTCAAATGTGATATTCAAAAATGTGAAACTATCTGCAGTTTTTCAGAGTGTGGTGGTGCTGGCTCTGTCGTTTCTACAGGAAGTTTTAGCCTTTCTTGGTTGCTCTTTTTAGATCCAAACATATCACCGCACACATTTTTATACTATTGTGTCAAAAAGCATTACGTTTTTGAATTGTCCGCTGATCTGATTTTAAGAACTGATTAGATTTTGGTTGTAGATATCTCAGAAACATCTGCCACAAACAGAGGCCTTGACTCAAGGACAAACAAAACACTGTGACCTCAAGAATGAACTCACTAATTCTGACAATATTTCCAATGAATGCGTAGAAGGACAAAATTATTACAATAAGACATTTCGTATCAAAGAGGTTAAAGTTCAGCTTCATCTTCAGTCACAATGTCCTGCAAAAACAAAAACAAACAAACAAACAGAAAACGTTTTTGGCAATTATTCAAAGTCATAACTCAGGAACAGAAAAAGACACATCGAGCAAATCTCACATTTGGCCAGACACTAATCATTGATGGCCCGAATTGCTTTAAGAACTTCACCACATACACAAAGTGAGGCTTGAAATGTCAATTGCATTTCTAGAAGTCTCATTTGTGAAAGAAAGAAATTAGCTTGTAGGGAATCTGGTACAGTGCAACTCATCTCTTGGGAGATTAATGTTCTTGCACATGGCCCCTGAGAAGCAAACAAATACAGTACACCATATATATATATATCATCCCAGACGTTCTCTTTCCTGTAATTCTTGTCAGTTTTCATTGCTTCCTTCCTGATGGTGTTTGCCTCTCCCATCAGGGGCCATCAACTTGAAATTTTAGATATTTCAGAACAGTTTAACCCTCAATATACATCTTCCTTGTGCTAATGTGTTTATATCAGTCTAACTACAGGCCCATAGCCACCAGGTAACACATGCTAGGTGACATAGCATCCAGCTATGTCACCTAGCTGGATGCCTGTCCTGTAACAACCAGGACAACAGCGATCATTTCACTGAAACAAATAGAATCTGGGCCATTTTTAATTCCCAGTGGTGTTTGTTTCATTCTTGGTACCGAAGAGGGAAAAAAAGTGGGCTTACGAATGTTTATTTTTTTTAACTCAAATTTGAAAGCTTTTTGGAATATTGTTTTAAAATGGCCAGACAGTTGGTGCCGAACTCAATATTCTCCTTTCATTAATACTTGACAGGCAATAGCAGGGAGCGCACATCTACCCACGCATGCACATGTACAAGCTCAGGTGAATGTCAGTCAGATTGGATGTTGAATAATGTGGGTATATACTACAGATCTTAGACCCAGTAGAGTAGCTGATTTCTATAAAGACGGTTTTACAGACGTTTTTGCATTATACATTTTCAGTGTGCCTAAAATACATAGAAGGAGAAAATGGAGTCATTAATTTATAGCAAATCTGCCAGTTCTCAAGCACAGCGATGTGAAAGAGAGGGCACGATAGAGAAGTCTTTTAAACTCAATTCTAATGTGGTCAGTTAAAAAGGGAAAGAAAATCGATAAAATATGTTATTGCCAACTAATAGCTTAACCATTGTGATCTAATCAGGGGACTGAGTGGGCAAAAATCACTGTTAGGAATTAGCGATTATGCTTTTGGCCCAGAAAATGAATTATATCAAAGTGAAGTCAAGGTCACTTTAATTGTCAATTCCACAGTATCTACATGACATACACTGGGTTGAAATGTTGTTTCCCCTGACCCATGGTATGCAACTACAAAAAAATATGAGATACAGATATGAAAAACAATATTAGGTAACAGTATAGATGTGAATTGCACAGGATATATTAAAGCCTATATTTCTATGTATAAATGTATGAGGTATGGAATGAATCTTTCTATATTATTGCAGTTCTTAGCATAAAAATATCAAGTATAAACACATTAATAAAAAGATTATATACATATTGCAAGCCTTTTGATGTTACAGAGCTCATGAGCTGAAGTTCAATGAACTCATGCTCTACTTAAAGCTATGTCATTCAAACTATTGCAAATTTAGTTAAATCTACCAAAGTGATACATGCACTGATCACTGAGGGCAGAAGAAACATGCAACCTGGATATACTTCAGTATACAGACGAGTTCATGATCAATTCATTGACTGCACGGTGCATGTATCACATACAGAAAACAAATGCAAGTTAAGTCCCTTCCACCACTGTACTTTCCCGTAGGAAGGTTTTTCTCTCTGCTATTATGTTTCTATGGACGGTGGGGCAATTTTTAAATACTTATTCATTAAGAGGCTTAATTCAAAATAAAAAGAATTCTTCTTCTGTTTGTTTACCACAAGACTTTTAGGTCTATATTTAATTTTTTTGAGTGGCAACTCATTTCACAAATGCCAGATTGCGAGATGCCCCTCCTCTTGAACAGCTGCGCTTCCCTGTGAGAAACAAAAGCCGACTTTATGTCAAAATGAAAATCATGGTGAAACAAAGACCTATAATTCATTAAATGATGTCTTGAGATAGACGATGAAAGGAATTCAGCTCAAGCTCAGCCTCCATTTTTCTCATCTACGAGACCTACTCACCAGATTCTGCTCAACAAGTGTCACTGTCGAGTAAGAACGACTCGTCGAATGGCTGAGGAAGGCCCTAAACTAAAACCATGCATTTAGAAAAATTATCGCAATTATTAATTTTTTTAAAGGGAGGCTTGAGCAGTGGTTTTCAGGCAGACAGTAAAGATAAATATTATTTCTGGGTGTCATTTTTGTAATGTAGGCACAATTCCAGTTTGTTCTGTGTTGCTGAGTCTGCCACCCTCTCTCTTTCTCTGTGTGTGTATGCGTGTGCTCAAGGGTGTGCACATGTGTGGCGTTATGTAGCTGCTGTGCCAGGTTATGAATAATTCTTCATGTTTTTGAGCATTTTTGTGCTGGGGTACCTCTCTCTATCGCACAACTACACTTTGTATGGCCTCCAGGTCAAATCTGGCATTTCGGCGCCCGCGTGAGGTCAATGGGAAATTAGGATTCAAAGACACACAAGTATACATCATCCAATTTGACCGAAACACCCGGCCACCAAACACTCTTTCCCATCAGAGATTGGCTTACAGTTTTTTGCAATTTTGTGTTA
>VURO01020876.1:17644-31709 GCA_015108175.1 Pelvicachromis taeniatus
AAAAAAAATGTTTTTTCTTTTTTTTTTTTTTTTAAAGGGGGTGTTTATTTATCTTTTACCATCATAATTAACATATGGATGTGTATGCAAGTGAATGAAGCTTCACTGTGAATGTGCCAGAACCAGTGTTCATGAGAGATCTGAAAGACGTCAGCATACTATGCAGCAACTATCTATTTAATGAATTCAGAGGTAAAGCCTTGCTTAGTTTGTGGAGGGCAGGTTGCTGTTTACGGATTATTGTTTGAATCACCTGAACAAGCAGAGAATTTCCTGACTGATGAAGAGCGGAAATGGACATCCCGCAAAAGCTTCATTTCCAAAACATTGTTGACAATTTTGACTTTTTCTCTTTGGCTCTGGACAAGAGCTGAGGTGTCTGCAACACAGCCCAGTTACTCACCTTTGTATGTTGGATAATATAAGAGGACAATATGGATAATATAAAATCATGGAGGACCCTCAACAAGGCACTCAGTGAAAAGGACAACCACGGCGAGTGACTTGTTTGTGGAGGTAACGGCATGCTTGGATAGGCTGGGGCTGATAAACTGGCTGGTGTTAAAACTGATGACTGTCCAAATCTGACAAAATTAGAAAAATGAGAGTGACCGAAATAAACCCAGAACTGGAATTCATATTTTGCATATTTTTATACACCAGGGGGCGTTGTTTTTAGTCAGTGTTAAGAATAAACCCTGTTGCTGATGGTGTAACTCAAATAGTTAACTTAATCAGAGCAAGACCACTGAACCACAGTCAGTTTGTTGCGCTTTCAATGGAGCATGAGCCTGAGCATGGATACACAGGCTACCACACATCTGTCAGGTGGCAGACAAAAAGAGTGTGGGACCTGAGAGAGCAGAAATTCAAGAGTTTTGTGATGAGAAAGGCAAGGACATTATAGAGCGCTCAGATTCAGAATGAAAGGCAGATCTTGCATTTGCTGTAGATGTAGCTAAACTTTGCATTTCCACTACAATGAACCTGACTTTAATGCACTTGTTCAAGCCCAAATAACAGACTAGATCTCTCTTGCTGTAGAAGAAAAAAGACCCGAAAAACTGCAGATGACGTCAACTACAAGCAAAATAGCAATAGCTATAATTGTATGTGTAATGTATAATGTATGTCATCAACGTTCAGCTGTATTAATTCATAAAGAAACTAAATTAGTATAGAGCAGAACTGAGTTCAGCTCATTGGTATGGCCCTCCACAACAGCCTAATTTCTCATGTGGTCTCTTGGGAAAATTAATTGCTCAGCCCTGCAAAATATGTTTCAACATGCTGATCGGTCAGTTGCATGAATGAAAAAGTGTTTTTTTTACACCAGGCTGTATGTGGTTTTGTCAATGTTGGGCTTGCTGCTTTTAAAATTTCCTCTAAAGATGAGATATATGAGACTTGCATGATTACACTCCAGTGCATTTACCTCTTTTAGGTAAGGCAACATATGTGTTTTTGAACCTTGATTCGTCTCGAACCGGTTGGCTCCAACTGATTTTCTCTGTCTCATCCACAGTTTGACATCTCTGTGTGCCTAAGGCCGCCATTGTTCTGATTAAAACAAATCAATAAAAAAGACTGAACCTGGAAAAGAGTTTGATTACTGTACTTGCACAGCTGCCATCATGAATGACAAAGATCCTCAGTGAACCATATGGCCACGTTTCTGACTAAACCTTAATCCTAATTTATCAAAACGAGTGAGCACAACATCTTGGAAATATAGCATTCTGTTCTTTTAAATATCAAGTCTGTTGTTTAATAAATTGGACAGTGATGGATCAGTGCCTTTTATACATATGAATATTTCTTCACCTAAATAGGTTTTGTTGATTGGGAAATACAGAAAAAAAAAAAAAAACGATTTTGAGGCGGTACATTACCAACAACAGTCTGACAACCACTGATCTTGCATATGAGGAAAGGGCTGTGTACCTCCTTTAACTATTCTCTTTTAACAGCAAAGTCATAAGCAGCGCCAGTCTCTCTTTTAGAATTAATTGCAGTGCCAGTACCAAGATGAAGCTTCTGCTCCAGAGCTTATGATCACTGAAAGGACATAGCTCCAAACTCCTCATCAGAGGCGACTGAGTCACTGAAATGTCATTAGTTCACATTTGAATGATGATATTTCTGATGCCCAGATGGTTCAGCATCATTTTCTGGGCTGAGTCACAAACTATGACGCTTGGCTCATTTCTAAGTTTGCTCTTAACTTCCTTAATTAGTAAGTCTCCAACAACAAGCATTACTGATGACACTGGTTCTGCCAGCTTTAAAGCAGTGACTGGTGTTGATATCAGTGTGCCCCACTAAAAAAGGCTTTGCACTGAGATACAGCCACAAAGGTGTTTGAGGTAGGCGCGATCCAAATTGTCAGGCTTGATGCAGTCTGAAGAATAGTATGACTGGGTTCTCGTTCAACTGAGTAATTTAAAATTGTCATAGGCTGCTACTACTCTGTACTACTCCACAAAAGTGGTGGTTCCCTTTATTTACCACTAGGACTTTCCTCTCGCAGCCCTCAAAGAGGTCCTTAAACTATACACACCCACCTATTTGCCATAACTAGAATTATCACCAAATACTAACCAAGCCCCCGCCCCGCATTCCAAAAAATAAATAAAAAACACTTAACAACAAGGGATTTCAATTTGAAATTCAGTAATTACATTACAGATACTAATCCCAGTAATGCTCCATTGCGTCTACAATTTGGGGGTTGACTTGTTTCTCTCTCTTATCTGGAGTTTAATGGATGGTTGAAATCAGTTTCAAAGGTGCAAGGCACTTAGCAGTAAAAGCCGAGGGTAGGCAGTCACCCTCAACTGTCAATGAAGTAATGCAACTCCTGGTAACTCAAAAGTTTAGATAGTCAACTTACTTAGCTGACACTTCGATTTGCCCACATTAGGCTAGCAAGGTTTCACTTCAATATGAGACTTGAAGTAAAGCATTGGGGTTTGTGCTTGGGTTTAAATAAACAAATATTTGCTGCTGATGGTTGTATTCTTGCATGTGATATGTCCAGAAGCTGTTACAGGAACCAAACTGCTGATGACATAGTTAGCCGTAGTTATAATGACCTAACTACACACTCAAGTTTTTTTTAAAAGTGCAACAGAGCTGCAGAGCATTGGATAAATGCTGGACTGATTACAATCAAGCTCCTCTAACTCCTTGGAGCATATACTTGTTGAAAATACATTATTTTTAGTTATGACAGTCGTAGCACGATCTAAAAACAAAGAAATGCAAGGACAGAGGATGAATTACAAATCACAAAGTTTTTAGGGGCAAAAATTTCATGTATCACATCAGTTTCCTTTTGTTTGCCACAAATTTGTGTCGACTAAACCAGGTGAAAAAGAATGTGGTGAGATACTGCCTGCAATACTTTGAGCACATTCTCAAACTGTAAATCTGCTTTATCTGTGAATGTGCTCCTTTGTTCAATGCAGGACGGCTTCAGAAAAACAACAACTCTTCTTGGGTTTGATAATCACAAAGATTGTGAGGGCTTTCGGGCCAGTAATGTGCACCCTGGCTAAGATTAGATCCCTCTCAGTCCAGAGTGGTGAAAACATTACTAGGCATATTTAGGGAAGCTGTCAAAGCTGTTCCTTCCAGACTATGTTCAATTCCACCTCCAACCCCCCAAGGGGTGGTGTCTGGGAATTAGAGCTATCTCATTTTCTCTCACTCCCACCCACCTGCACATAAATTCACACACTCAAACACCCCTGTTGGCCATTACCCATCTGCTTTCTTTCTACTTCTGTGGTTTCCCATGTCTGATACGGGCACCATTGGTTAGCTGACAAAAATATATTTAATTACCCTCCAGCAACCCACATACTTATACAGACATACCGGTATGCACACAAACACATATACAGCGCACACGAGCACAAACATACTTTCTCACAGTCTGCCCTTTCTACCATCTCATCACTAGTTTTGCTCTGACAGTCTTATGTAAGTGTCCTAAGGCCGCGGAGAGATCAGTGTGCTTGCACATACAGTATGTGTGCAGACATGAATACACACAGATGTGGGCACTCAAAACACACACGCATACAAAAAGACACACACGCGCACACACAAGCTTGTCCAGAGTTGCTTCCTTTTTGGTGGAGTGCAGGCGGGTCAGTCTATGAAATGGCCTGTCCATCCACTTTAGCTTGTTATAGTCTTGAGGGAGTGGATTGATTGTGACATGTCTGGTCTGCCTGTCTATGTGGAGATGGTTACATAATGAGTCCGTTTTAAGGTCTGGAGATTGACTGATGGGTCAAGACTCATGCCCAGGTCTGAAAATTTTTACATGAGAGGAGAGCCAAATGTGAGGGTGATGTCTTCAAGAAGACAACAAGTTGAAGAACATGACAGGTTTTACACATTTAGGGAAATACCGTGTACATAAAACTGACATTATGGACATTGAATTGGCCTATAGGTAGATAGTTTTCCTTTACTTCGCTATCAACAACAGTGCAGTAAAAACTGATGAGTAATGTATGTACAAACCCAGCAGACCAATTCAGTATCTGGTCTCTTCTACTATGAAGCCAGCCTGTTAAAATAAATGCAGCATGCAGTTTAACATTTTCTAGCTGTAATATTCAGGGACTTAGCAGAGAAAGATGCCATGTATGTTGCTTTAAAGCCTGTATATGCTGACAGCACCCATATTTCATTTAAGAGTGAAGAATTTCTTGCGCTTCACTTTACAATCGGCAGCATTATTGATGCATATAGATTGAGACTTCCTTTACCTTTGTATGCTTTCATCCTGGTGACAGTGAAAAGGGAGGCAATCTCCACAAGACATGCATTATATAATCCAAAGTGGAGCTCTGGTGCACTTTGCTGTATTTAGTGATTGAAATTTGACTGTAGTTGCTGTATATGGATAGTTAATAGGTCCTCTTTGTCTCTAGAGAGACACGAGGCATTAATAGTATGCTTGGCTGCATGTTGAACCTTTTTCCATGTCAGATCCATATGTTTCAGCCTGGTTATCACAGTTTGCTGACATATTTTTGGGGTGTTCTTTGCATTTTCCCAGTGGTCTTTGGTACTGTATGTGGTTTTTGCCCATTCTCAGGACATGTCCAAGCCACTGTACTCTGTGGCACTATGGTCTTCTTGGTCTTCTTGTAGAGAACTTCATTTGAGATTGTTTTGGCCAGAAGATGAGGCATATTTTTCAGAGACACCCATCGTGAAAAGCAATGATCCTATTCATATCCCCTTTTACTATATGCCAGCATTCTGAGCCATGAAGGAGACCAGGCTAGACATGGCAGTTATTAACTCTGACCTTTGTTTTCAGGTTATATTGCTTTGACTCCCAGATGGACTGGAGTCTTGCAAATACTCTGAGTGCCTTCCCAAGCCTTGCACTGATGCCCTTGTGCGCTGCATTGTTCTTGCTGCCAAAGATGTCCTGGACGTAGTCAAGTCGATTATTGGAATGGGTGAACATGGGTTGGCATTTATGCACATTGCTGGTTTAAGAACGCTGCTTATATTTTCACCTCTGATATTAAAGCTTGTTGACAATTGTTCAGCTTGTCAATTGTCAACTGCAAGTGATGTAATTTTCAAGCAAGAAAGGCTAGGTTATCACCATCAGCAGGTCTTGAAGTTGGGAAAAGGCAGTTCACTGAATGCCTCTGAATTAATCAGCCAGACCATCAAAGCAATTTGTAAATTCCATTGTAAACTCTTTGGCCGCAGGCTATTGTTCCTGCTATTGTTTGGGCAATATAGTTTGGTAGCGTCAAGGTGTTTCCTGTGTTCACTCTACTTGACTCCTATTTTGAGTTTCGAATTGATGGACGTAGTAACTTGACGGATGTCACTGTCGACAGTAGCACTATGGCAAACTCTAGAAGAGACATGCCTGACGTTTCAGTGAAGGTGTGGTTGATATAGTTGGCGTGGTAACCACCAGGAGACTCCTATGTGTGCTTGCTTATAGATGTGTGTGATGCTGGTACCACCAATAACACAGTTTTTGTCTAGGACTTTCTCCATTCTCCTTTATGGCTTCTTATAGCTCTGTCACAGCCGGTGTTAACAGCCCTTACCCCAGCATTCATGTCCATATATGATGTGTAGCATGTTGCGTTGAGTAACTTTAGAGACTAATTGCTGTAATACTCCATACCAATCATCTTAACATCATTTTATGCAACCATTAGTAGCACTTACTGAGTTTAAAGCTAACGTTTGGTCTTCTGTCATCTGTTTCCATAACTTTAAAGGTTTAAGAGAAGGAATCACAGGCCCCAGGACTGAGGCGCACAAGAGGAAGTGTCTATGGACAAACACCCTTAGCTTTTGTTATGTCAGTGTTTTGCTCCTCAGGTCTCTATGTCATGTGACTAAAATGTAGGAATAGATTAAGATTATTACATCCTCAAGGTTTTTTCCAGCATCTTTTAAAAATCTAAGTTTTGGGATAAGGTCTAAATAAAGTTTATAGTTTTTGTTGACTTTTTCATGTCTCAGCCTTTCCTGGATAAGGAGTCACTAAAGGGATTGCAATTCATTCCGTAGGAATGATAAATATCTGTACTTAATCTTATGGCGGCTGCTGCTGTATAGGGTAGCGGGCTAAACAATGAAGAAACCTTTTCCCTAGGAAATGCATGAGCCTAATTTGTACAAGCCAGCAAACAAATTCTGTGTTCTCACCATCTGAAGCATATTTACTGTGCATATGGCTTATAGACATTAAAACAATAACAAACTGTTTTCTAACATTTAGGAGCAATTTAGCACTGTGACAGCACTGTGATCCTTTGGAGCTCTAAATCAAAAGTGTCATACAAGTGCCTGGGGCCCCACAATGCTAATAGTCTACCCACGCCCCCGCCTGCGGCCAGTGGTTTCATTTTGAGCCTGATGACATGGATAAATCAGCTTAGACCAGCTTGAGGCAGCTGTGAAATGTTGTGGTATGTGTGTAGATAGGTGGTAAAAAAAAATGTTGTGGTAATGCCCTTGGTTACATTCAGCACTAATTTGAACACCGCTGCACAGACACGTAAATAGCATAATTTTCAGGCAGTTAAGCGTTGGCGGTTAGTACCTGTTTTTGCCATTGGCCACCTGCTGAATATCAAAAAAACTACAGAAGTCACATCACACATCTAGACAATTGCAACCAATTACAGTCATAACCTTGAAAATGCACCTAGCTGCATGATAAAACTATGAACCATTTGCTCACAACATCTCACACAGTCTGTTCCAGGCCACCGCACATGAAATGTTTCAAGTATTTTGAGAAGTGCAGTATCACTTACCTACTTTGAAACAGAGGTAATTCAATCTTAAACAATTCCACTTGCTTTCAGATCACATAAAACAACAACAACAAAAGAATACCAACAAAAACAACACAATATACGAATATACGAGTGTGAAAAACAATAAACCTCCTGCTCGGTTGACGATGGAACTTTTTTCTTTTTTTAAAGATTTTTTTAATCACAATTTTTCATTGTCAAATCTTTTAGCCGCTCAAAATCAGAGCTCGTTTTATAACAATGATAGCATGCCTCTAAAAGATACTTTTATTTTCAAGTGAGCGTCAACAAAAAGAAGGGAAAAAAAGCAGCATACAATAATGCTGGGAGGTGACAGCAAAAGCAAATTATAAGAGAAAGTGATTGAAGGACAGAGGAGAGGGAGAGTGACGGCTAAGGGATGAAAAAAAATTGGGTGATTGTTGATCTGAGACAAGTGGATACAAATACAAGATTGGTGTAAAGGCAGTGGACTGTGGAAGCTCTGCCTGTGAAGTATCTCAAGCAGACAAGGAGACATATAGTTGGTCTGTATCCTAAGGGTGGGATAGGACTGCATCCCATTTAATTTTTCAATCAGTCTCAAGGCGGAGCCGGGGTCAACATGTCCATTTGTCAGACGCATATAAGAACAAACACAAGGAAATGCACATGACCATATGCTAAAAAAAGAGAAAAAAAAGTCACCAGTGACAGCAATCTGATTTTGATAGAATGGTAAATGTTTCGTTTCAACATTAACATTCTCAATCCCACCAAGACCCGTGTCCACCCTCACACAAATCCAACAATGGATCATTAAACACATCAGCACTTATCAGGCACAGCTGTGATTTTTCATATAATCAGTGATGCATGGTAATGCTTCCAGCCTTGAGGACAGACAAGCCATACGCTGACTCACACACACACACTCACACACACAAACCGTAAAGGACGACTTAGCTCAGGTAGTGCAAAGCAATCTTGGCAGCCAGCCTTGGCGTATTCGCAGCCTTTTACTATCAACACAGTGAAATGGGGGGCTGACTCTTACAGTGTGCTGGCAAGGTAAGGTGTCCTTGGGTAAACCAGTGTACAAACTGCAGACAGACGGAGATGTCATTCCATGCCTGGATTATAAGGCCTCGCCACTTAGTTTATGGATTTGTTAATTTGGAGTTGGCAAAATGACAGCGCGGAGTGTCGCTCATGAGAAAGACCGATGAAGAAAGAAAGGAAATATTGGTAGCAATGAGCAAAAATCAACAGAGGCCGGATAGGAAACTCTGGCGTAAAGCAACAGATGCTGAATATTGCTCTCATTTATTCACGTCCTGCTGTGTTAATGGCTGTGTAAATCTGCAGGTCTCACAGAGTGGTAGAAACCACCATTGGCAGGCCTCAACAATGCAGCCTAATTGGAGATAAGCTTGAACAACAAGCCTATAGCTTGGCCTCATAAATTACAGCTCCTACCACCCAGCCCATTTCTTTTCTTTCTTTTTTACTTTCTTTTATTCTCTGCAATGAAACCCAATCTGAAATACAATTTACCTCTTTATACAAAGCATAGTCGCTTCTCACTCTTTGGTTTCTGCACCCGTCTTCCTCTTTATGACTCTTGAATCCATTTTTCTTCCTCTCTGCTCAGTGATAGGACCAGCTTCCACTCCTTCGTGATTCCTCTTCCTCCTTCCCCTCTTACCTTCCTGTCTCGGCCTTCCCTGGATTGTAAAGAGGACTGTGCCGATTGAACAGTAAATTAAATTAATGTAGGCCATTTCTCAATCATTTTTCATCCCCCTAAAATGATTAAAGCTGACGTAAGAAGTTCATTAAAACAGAAAACATTAGGCTCATTAAAAAGCCATTAAAACTATCGCAGAGAGGTGATTTATGCTGGAGTGCGACTGGGGGAGGAAACGATTGGATGATGGGGGAGGGGGGGCCTAGTCCGAATGGAAGGGATTGCGAAGACGGAGGAGGTTGATGGTGGGAAGTCAGCTTCCTAAAAAGGAGGTCACAAATAGTAAACTAATAGGAACAAAAGAGGAACGAGGGGGCAAAAAGGAAACAGTGGGCACATCATTAGAGCTTTTAGGTGCCAGGATCTTTGCTTTCCACTGCACCTAACCTGGCAGTCCTCCTGCCATCGCTCTGATGTCTTCACACTATGTCAGTGACAGCTTCACACCAGATATCATTAGCTGTCCTTAATTCTGGCATTTACCAAACTAAATGTCACTCTTCCTAATCATCATCAGTTACAATTAAACACAATATCTATCAACAAGACTGCACGTGAATGCGAACGCTTAGAATTTCACTCCCCTCTAAGTAACAAACCCTCGTTCTATATGTTCCACCCTTTTTGTGTTACATTCAGAATACTGCGCGTTAAGCGAGATCGGATCTCAAAGCTCATTCTCTTCATTTGACAAGGCAGAGGGAGAGCTTTCAGCCTACTGTTGCAGGTACAAAGTGGCAGGGAGATCGCTGGAGATGGAGAGGCGGAGGGGAACGTTTTGAAGAAGGTCTTTGAAGCAGCAGGCAGCAGCTCTGTGTCTGATAGATTCAGCTGTGTGTGCGAACGCAACAGCCGGTGACTCAGACAACAGTGAGGCAGGTTTCCAGAGCTCGGCTCACCTGGAGAGGCTCAGCAGATCGGGCGGTTAGATTCTGCTCTCTCTCCATCTAGCTGGAGGCAAGGTTTCACTGATATGTCTGGAGCTATCAAGCAGAAAAGCTGTCTGTGATACTAATGCATCACCACATATTTCATCTGACACACTCACTGAGACCCAACCATATATATAGATTTTTTTAAAATGTTCAGTCTGTATTACAGCTTTTGTTGTGATTTTTAGTTGAATGCATTCACCCAGTAGATAACCACACTACTGACCTTGTTTATTAAGTTAATACCTTCTCCTTGGTTATAATTCATTATTCAGCATTTTTCTCTTCCACATGTTTCGTACATTTGTGCTCTACTTGCGTCTCCTCTCTTAATTTTAAACCAAAAAAAAAAAAAAAAAATCTTATAGAACAAGCTGAACTTATCAAGAATGAAATCCCTTGCACATTATTCATTCTGATTCTCAGAAGCAAGGTCTGTCAGTTAGCAATTTATTCAAATATTCACTGGTCTCTTTGAATGTGGGAATGCATACATATTGTTAGCGTCGGACACAAAAAGCATGCAGAGCAGGCTTGAAGGGCTGCTACACTGCAGCTCTTTTGCTCCCTCTAGGTATGCTCTGCTTTGTTGCAGTCCCTCCTTTGAAGCCAGTAGAAGAAACCTTCCCATGCAAATATGCAAACGCGCATGCACGTAAATAAACACATCCTTCTTTTATGCAGATGTTTTTGTACTTAAAGAGAATTCCAAATCGCGCCACGAGTGCGCCAGTTGATGCTTTTAACCCGAAGGCATCCCGTTGCTGGCTTCCTAATTGTGTGTGAAGCTGCCAGCCGCTTCTAGCCATGGGTGTGTGTTTAGTGTGTAACTGCTCAACTGACAAAGACACACTTTGATTTATTGGCAAACAGTTGAGCTAGTTAGCAGTCTGCAGACATGGACAGAGCTTTGGTATGTGTTTGTGTGGAGGAGTGAAGACTGTGCGCGTTACAGGTTTAGCCTCACACAGAGTGAATGTCAAAGAAGTCGGCCGTTGGTCACACATCTAATTTTCCAGATGGCTTAAAGTTCAAAGTTATTTCACTGAGGAGCCATGTATTAATACTGCTCTAGAATTGATGTTTGTGTTCTAATTTGGAAAAGTAAATATGTTTTGATGGAAATAACACTGTCTGGGCTATATTTTTATTTATCTAAAATAGTTAATTTGCATAGTCTGAAAAGTAATTAAAAGTTGGTATAAAATCCATCTCTAAAAGTTGAATTTATTTTATATATTAGTTACACTTTTTTCTTTTCTTCGTCTTTATGTACTTTTAGCAGCATGAAACAGTTTAAAAAATATATTTTTATTTAGACGCATGGCTTAGGGAAAGATTGCATTCCGCGTAAAATATTGAAAACGTTGCGACTGAACGCTCTGACCTGCCTGCTTTTTAATGACAGTTTGGTCAAACTCACAATATTGTCCAAAACTTAAAGCAAAGGGAACAAAAAAGAAAAACGTTACTTTGGTTTGCACTGATGCAAGAAGATTGACACCACTCGTATGTGCACTTTAATCAACCACCAGTTGCATTACAACAAGGGAAAAACAGTTGCCAGGCAACTTGCGGGCACGCAAGGAAATTACTGGTCACGGAAAAGACCCAGATAATACAGAGAAGAACACCTCTGTGTGAACGCTGTTGCATTCATAAATGTAAGTGGAATAAAACATGGCAGCGTCTGATGCAATATTTGCTCACAGCAGAACTGTACAGTGCTCCTTTGTACACACCCCGCTATAGGGATGTCTATAATGATGCATATGCAAGCATACCCGTGCTGTCATGCTCAAATATGTCTCAGTTACTCTTTGAATTTACACTACTGAGACGCACTGGATCTCTGTGGGATGGACACATTAGTACTGCTTGAGTGTTGTCTTGTGGTTTCTGTGCAAACAGCGCTTAGCGCTTTACTGAGCCCCACAGAGTAAAATCACACTTGGCTGCATGTACATGGCAGCTGTACACCTTTTTTTTTCTATCTTTGTGTTATTTTTTTGTATAATTGCTGCTGATTCTCACAGTAGCTTGTGGCTTTGTTCATAAGCGTGCTGCACATTCTGTCAAGAGAAAGCTTGTGGTGGTCAGCATTAAACCAAAGTTTGCCCACCCTAAATCAAAACAACGTTTCACTTGACTACACACACACAAAAACACACACACACACTCGCGCACACACCTACACACACACAGATTGTGTATGACCACTGGACTACCTCAACCCAAATGAGTGACATGCACAGCCAGCTTTAGCTTTTTAATGAATTAGTCATAACTGTCATCATCAATCAATCAACCTATCAATCTTTCAGTCACTCCAACTGGGTCTATGCATTATGCATAGTCTGTTATTCTGGAAAGGGAGATGAGCTGCTCATTTCACATGCATACGTTTGTGTAGCGCCCTGAAGCACCTTTGGTAAGTTTAGAAATCGTTAAGGTCTGGTGACGCTAACTGGAAGACAGCTGCATGAGAGGGTTCATCTTTCTGATGGAGCGACGAGCGGCTATCTTGACTGGCAGACAGCAGACCATCAGAGGAATTTCCCTTGTGTTGTCTTTCTTCCTCTGTCCAGGATGACAGTCCATAACTGAAGGTCTTCTACCTTTTGTACAGCTCAAAAGATGATAAAAGTGGTCCCCGCTGAAAAAGTAAACTAAATAATAAAAGGCATTATTTGCACTGTGACGTCAGTTTTGTGTCCTTGTTTTTTTCTCCCCGATGTTTACTTTAATTACAGATTTGTGAATGTTGTGAGGAGATAACGATCTGAATGTCTTTCCCATATTCTGAATTGTTTACAAAGTAGTATTTTATTTTAAAACTATTGGGGAGCAATAAGATGCTTCAAATATGTTTAATGCTGAAAAAAATAGCTGGCAGAAAAACTCACAACCAATTAGGTTTATTGGCAACAGGTTAGTGACAGAATCCCAGAGATCCCGAGTCTTTGTAAGGACGGGCTTATTAAGGGTGCATTGCTAAACACAACACTGCAAATTTCTCATTTTGAACACTTTATATGTGTAACAACTGGCAAAGGCAATCAAAGACTCAAATGACTCAGAAACAAAAAAAAGGGAAAACATTTTTTAATTTTCAGTCAGTTTTTAAAAAAGGTCAGTACACATAAAACCAGTTAACAACAGCAGTAATCAGTCAAGCAAAACATGGGAACAAGAAAAGCATAACCCAGAGAGCAGGACAAAAGTGTTGCTTGTTAGTTGTTTTTGTATTATTATCATTATTAAATATCGAGTTTATAAAAAAAAGGACTCCTTTTACTGACATTTCACACTGTGTCCTGTCCCAGCTTTTTGTAAACTGTAAGTCTGTAGTTAGTAAGTTGCTTGTTCTGTCATAACGTCCTGGAATCACAAGGAGCTTGTTGCAAACTCTGAGGTCAAACGGCGAGATAAAATATGTAACGTGTATCCTCAGCAAAATTGCTTCGACTTGCGCACTTCACACCTCAGCCTCCCATCCTGGTTTTTGGTGGATTCATAATTAATGATCTATAAATGAATAATGCATTTTCATTTCACCCACTCCAGCGAAACAAGATTTTGTGAAGGGTGACTATGTCCACTCAACTTAAAACAACTGTTTGCCTCCCAACAATGGATTGTCTCACCTCCTCTTATGATTCCCCCCCTTGTAGACGTCCCCACATCCTAGCGGTGCGTCTTCCATACCTGCACACCTTCACTGACTGCAAACCTTTTTCCTTTTTCTTCTTCTTTTTTTTTTAACCCCACACTGATCATCCACTTTCTCGTCGCATCTCTTGCCCAAAAGAGAGACGATCCATTAATCAGCAAATAGTGCATTACCTTTGTAATTAACATTCAACTGAGTTTCACCCAGTAATATTTCATTAGTTTATATGCAAATAATTTTGAGCGATTGCCTCATTTGGTCTGTGAGTGCTGTGATATATTGGTCCAGTGAAGGAGTGTGTGTGTGCGTGTGTGTGTCTGGTATGTGTGCGCCAGTGTGTCTGTGTATATGTGCTCATGAACTTATATTGCCATACTGTAGGTTAACGCATTTTCAT
>VURO01020877.1:0-10289 GCA_015108175.1 Pelvicachromis taeniatus
CCGCCAGGGCCTCCGCTCCTGGCCACCGCCCAGCTCACATTGCACCCGACCCCTACGGCGCCTCCTGCTGGTGGTGGGCCTGCAGGAAGATGGGCCCATGTCCCTTTTTCGGGCAGTGCCCGGCCGGTCCCCATGGACTAAGGCCCGGCCACCAGACGCTCGCCCTCGGGCACCCTCCCCGGGCCTGGCTCCAGGGCGGGGCCCCGGTAACCCTATCCCGGGCAGGGTAAACTGTTCCCTTGTTGGCTCTCTCATAGGGGTCTTTTGGATCGCTCTTTGTCTGGTCCCTCACCCAGGACCAATTTGCCATGGGAGACCCTACCAGGGGGCAAATAGCCCCCCGACAACATAGCCCCTGGGATCCCTGGGACACACAAACCCCTCCACCACAATAAGGTAGCGATCCACGGAGGGGACTTTGATTTTGTTTTTCAGAAAAAAAAAAAAAGAGTTTCATTTGGGGAAAAAATCTTTTCAGGAGACAGTGATTCTTGAACACTACAGATTAACAGATTGACAGTAAAAGAACCATTTAGATCACATTACATATTTACATTCACCTCAGTGAAAGTATCCTGCACCTTGATGTTGTAAATGTATGGGATTATCACAGGTAGGTCCAGGGATGCCACTAACTGTGCAGTTTGTCCCCAATGTTTCTGCAGAAACCATTTATCTTCTGATAAAACAGCCACAGCACTGAATCAACAGGGACTATCAAAGCATTTAGTCAGACTGTTGTACCACTGAATGCAGCCATACATCAGCATAACTTTATAATGAATATACTAGTGTTCTCTATTATTATTGGGTACTATTAACTATTGGGTACAGAAGTATCATCTGTTTAAACTATAATATTGTACCTAAAAGATTAAAAACTGACAAAACAAACACCATCACAAATGTGTCATAATAAAATGTTAAAAGTTTATAATGATTTTTGCCTACATTTACGATTCGAAAACACAATAAAGAAAGACTCTGCAAACATAGAAAAGGGACAATGAGATTAAATTGCAAGCTTCTTGAAAAACTGATCTTCAGCTACGAAACATTTTTGTTTTTCACATCTGATTACTTTAAATGCTTGTAATCTGTAAATCCTTTTAGGAAGCTATTAACTTGGATTAATCTCTCCTAAATCAGTTATGTTAGACCTCCCCAGAAAGAAGAGTTTACATTTTATCTTAACAACGGATCAGTTGGCAAAATGGGTGTCCAGACTCAAGAGAACATTATATTATTTCCTGTCTATTAGTGGTACAGATTCCTTGTGGAGTTTTCTTGTAAACAAAGTGTCTATTCACGTCAGTTAGTTATTAGTTAGGTACTTGAGGTGAGATGAGGTGAAGGTAATAAATCTCATGACTTGGAGGTTTTGTTAAAATTCTGTTTCCTGTGTGTATTTTTTGAGCTTTGTATTTTTAGTATGTTTTTTTTTCTCCTGTACTTCCATGTTTGTGACTTCCTGTCATAAATCTGCACATTTTTTCTTACTGTTATACTTGCTTCTTGTTTTATTTTAGTACGTTGTGTCCCAACTGCCCACATCATAAGTTTGGACTAAAATTGCTACTAATGTTAGTCAGTACCAACATTTCTCCCATCCTTTGTTTTTCCCCAAAAAAACAAAAGAAAAGAAAAAATAGGTGGATGGGGTGTCCAATTAGTGAAAAGCACAGCCGCCACATTGTACTGCTCTATGCACCCGATGGGCAGATCAGGGACGGAGGATGTAGGAAAGACTTTGTCAGACAATCCTGCTAAAACTTTAATTTTGTAGTAACACTGCATTACCTTCTGGGTGTTCGCTGATAATTTGTAGCGCTGCATTAACCCACCTACTCCAAATAAGCTGACCAGATATCTGTGCAGTAAAAGGGGAACTATCTTTGGACTAAGCCTTCCATTGCTAATGCATTAGCTTCTCCACAAAACGCCTCCATTGCAATCTTCTTGCAGTGCCACTGTTTCATACAAAAAATGAGGTTGAGGGGAACACCTAAGTCTGTTTAGGTGCAACGCACAGACACATCAGTGTGTGGATATGCCCTGGCCAATTGAAAGCACACTACTTACCATCTCAGAACCAACAGCTGATGTAAACTGTGGTGGATGACAGTCACTCAAAGATAGTTCAATGCCACCCCGGGCCCATGTCCTTTCTACTCAGTAGCGCATTTTGCCTGCTAATCAATCAAACAGAAATATAGGGGTACCTTTGCATAGCTACCTTCATCTCCAGAGCATACCACAAGTACAAAACCACATCCACAATCCCGCCAATGGCCAGATATGAACTACTGTGTGCTGGACACACCCCACAGGGCACATGAGGGCTTCGAGCACTAAAAGCCGGTCCACCTAGTTCAGTCCCAGTATGGGTCAATCTACTGACCTTTATTCTGACCACTCCACAGGCATCAGGCACAGTCATATATGTCTCTGATGAGCCCACTCTGTGTCAACTGCCTGTGGGGGAAATATGGGAGATGACAACCTACTTACACATGTTCTCTAGGTCAGTGACCTGGCTGGAGATCTTGCACCCACTGTAGATTCCTTAAGATTGCATATATTTATGACAAAAGATGTCCAATATTTTGGTAGCAATAGTAGTTGAAGCTTTTCATAGTTACCTCATTCTAGGTGCTGCTGCACTTAAAAAGTAAACTAAGAGAGAGGCAGGTCTGTCAAATGAGAGCAACACCTCTGTTTTAATCAGCAATCAGTTTTTGTCTTCTTTGATTACTAAAGGCCTATACATAGTGCTAAATATATTGAGAATGTCACTTAGTTGATACCAGTGAGATGAACTGAAGCTTGGTCACCAGTGTGAAATAAAGGAATGCCATGCCCTCAAAATAAGATCATGTATTTATTTCAGAAACTCTTGAATGTTTGGTCGCAGGCCCGACTGATATACTTAAACATGCATGCATAAAGTGGTGGAAATTTACAGTTGAGAGATCAAACAATGCTACGACATGGCTCGATTGCTAAATGGTAAGCTTGATTGTGAACAAGTGGACAATCCAAAAACATCTGTCTCTGTCTTTTTCTCTCTTTGTGTGATTCTCTTCTCCATTTTTTTCCCAGTTAAAATCCTTGTGTATTTAGCCCAGTGCTTCCAATGATTAACTGTCAGTCTTTCCGTTTTCCAGCATCGTAGCTTCATGTCTCAGCATGTATCTTCTTTTAGACATTTATTAGACTGCCGGCACCCCGCAGTGCCTTTTGCTACTCTACTTGAATACATTTCATTAAAAGTCCCCTCGGTTTGCCTCACCTGCCTTTATCCAGCTCCTCATGGGTCCACATTTTGAATTAAACCTAACAGACAAGCATGTTGAATGCAATGTTTCCACAATAAAAGACTTGCCAAGCATAACTTAAGAACTCAAACAGTTGCATCTGTTTTAACTTGCAGTCTTCCTTAGTCTATTTCTGTGTGCATTGCTGCCTTTTTTCCTCCTTTTTCCTCTGTCTAAAGATCAATGAAATCTTTTGAATATGTTGGTGTTTGTGCATGCATCCATGAGATAAAAACAACCCGTACATATAATCTTTTCCCGCAACACACTCTGGTGATGACCTCTGCCATAGTAAAATCATTGAGGCAGCAGGCATTAAGCCGGCAGAGAAAAAAAGGGAGAGAAAACAACATAATGGTTCATGCAATTTGGGAAGTGCCATCTAGGTTATCAGGAAATAGTTTCCATTTATTGTAATCTTAGACCACCTAGAAAGCAGTTTTCTTTTTTGTTGGTGTGTCTATTCTTCTAACTTCCATTAAAATGTTTAAAATGCCTTCTAAGAAGTGGTAATATAACCATTTTGAACTGTAAGCCAAACTTTATTGTATTTTTCTTATGCAGTGTAATTATATATTGACAAACGATAGTCAATATGCATGGACCATAACCAATAGATGCAACTAAAATGCTTTCTGGAGTCTCTCGACCCCTCACAACACACCTTTCTGATGTTTCTATAGCTTTATGAAAACATCCTTAGACCAGTAAGTCTAACAATGGCCGAGTGGTGTGTGGGACACACCACTCGGCCACCCGCGTTCTCAGTGTCACCTGACAGCTTTTTTTATTTACAGACAAAGAGTAAAACGTCTAACTGCGGTTTTCGACGGCTGACCCGCCCAGGACGCAGCCACTCCTGTCAGTTCGTCTGTCCGTCTCCCTTCGCCTGTCACTGTTAAACACACACACAAAAACCACACACAGCTGTCACTGTGACAATCAGCTGTTTGGCCCGTCTCCGCCCCGCCCTGTGAGCTCACTGTGTCACCTCTCCTCTGCAGCAGGCCGGAGACCACGCCTCCGTCACATACATGCTGAGTGAAACATCTGATTTTTAAGGAAGGATTCTGACATTATGCCACAATCCATCACTCATTTGGTAAACTATTTAGCACTGTATAGCAGTGAAGTAAAATTCAGCATGTATTAATCCTTTGGTCAAACAATGAAGAAATGTAAGGAAAAAAGAAGAAGATTAAAACAGAATAAGAAAATGTAACCCTGGGGAGTAACTAATTAACTGTATACAATTTTCATTGTATGTGTGTGTGGCTATTGCTGGGTTTCAAATACAAAGTCCAAAGTCCAAGAAACTGTGAGTCTGCAGTGACTGGGAGAGTCACAAGATGTTAAAATGGCATGGTGATGTGATGGAGTAATTGAGTGTGCAAATGATGGGCCAGTCACTTTTCTCAATCTAAAAAGAGTCTAATGGTTTTTTGACAGCCAGAAGAGGAAAACCAATGGACACTTTGGTGATTAAAAATGAATTAATGACCTGGCAATCCAAGGGAAAGATGATGGACTGGCTTTGCGCTTAACTGGCAGATTTTGCTGTCTGATCATTTCCTGGTTTGCCGCCAACCAATTGATTATAGATGTTTATTCAGTCATGATAGACTGAAGCCATTAGGTGATACAGCAGTCCAACCAAGACATACAGTTCACTGATTAGTCTCTGGGTTGACTGAAGCCAGAGACACATCTTAGTATAAACTAATTCAAGTCCTCTAAACAAATCCTTTTCAGAGTAAATAGTGCACACACTCTGGATTTCCAAATAAGAAACCATTAGGTATAGACCAAAATTACTGATGTTTTTAATTAATTCCACATTTTCATTCAAAGAAACACCAATTTCTTGAAGTGAGACTCGACTTTCCCATCTGTTAAGTTACTGTAAAAACTTACTTGCCTGATTTTATGGATATACATAAACTACTCATTATATTTAAAAAACTTTTACTAAGCTTAACATATTGAGATGTTGATGAATAATAAAATAATAATAAAAAAAGAAAAAACAGTCCTTTGTTCTTTGTTGTCATTAGTTCAAAACTCAAGCAGTAATGGCAGCTTTAAACACTTTATTTCTATCATAAGATTTAAAGTCATGCTAACAACAACACAGACTCTGACATTTAAACAGTTTTTGGCTCCACCTGAGACAAATAGAGCCATTAAGTATGAAAGCATCTCACACTCGGATATTTTTTAATTTGTAGGCCTTTATATATGAAAGTTGAGATAAACACAAAGAAATCCTTTATCTTTCTGGTTTGTGCTCATGGAGTTTGCAGGGAAGATATTCAGGATAAGAAGCTGATCTGGGAAACAATTTGTGCCTCGGCTTTCTTTCTGTGATTTGAATTCTCAGCGTGACAGTAAAAGTGGAAATGATTCAGGAGCCATTACTATGGCCACATGTCGCTGTGCCCAACAACCAACTCAGCAAGAGGATACTAGGTCAAGATAATTATGGCTATATAGTGTGGGATTTTTAATTTTTTTTTTTAATATTTGACATTTTCTTAGACAGCAATACATAGTTTCTGTCTCTGGACTAAGAGAAAGCTGTGTCACGTGTTATCTTTAATGCCTTTTTTAATGAGTCAAATTGTAATGTGAAAATTCCTCCAATGTCTAAACGTAATTATTGCTACATGGCAGTCTACAGTTGGGTCATAACTGTCCACATATATTCAATCAGTGAATTGGAGAGATGCACATTAGGGGAAAAAACAATTTTAAAAACCTGAAATAATTTTTGGTAATCAACATTAGCAAAACAGACTGGAGGCTACACTTGTAATTGTCATTTATGTATAGACAAACCAAAAAAAAAAAAAATACCATCTATCTTCCATTAGTAGCCTGTCTCTTTTAAACGCCGGTTTCTAATAAACAGCAGTTTGAAAACATGTCAGAACAAATAGACGCCGGTCTCCAATAGTAGCCGGGCGACCTTCGACCCGGAAGTCCCTCCGTGCCGTCGTCTTCTTCTACTTTATCAATTTTATTGGTGGTTGGCAAACAACTGAATGGTGCATTACCGCCACCAATTGGTATGGAGCGTGACTGGAACGTTGCTCACAAACCCCCCAAAAAACAAAAAAACTCAAGTCATCTCCACGCTGTCGTTGTCCTCCCGCGTCTCATCACTCGGCCAGCTGTTTCCAATCAGCCGTCGTCAACGACCAGCGGCATTAAAGCTGGATGCGGCAACCATCAAAGTGGGATTATTACACTGAACTGGAACTGTCGGCTAGCGAACCTGCTAACTGTGATATTCTGGTATTTTACTTCCTCTCGAGGAGAGTCAGGCGGAGAGAAGTTTTGGGGAGCACCACTCGTGCACTTGGCTACCACAGACAAGGAGACACTCTGGAGCAAAGGAGGAGCACAATTGGGAACTGCATTATTTGAGAACTCTTGGAATACGTTTTGGAGCACTGTATGTAAACGCAACGTCTTTTCACCTCAGTCTAAAAACCGCGCCTGGGTCCGCTTTCCCTCTCACTTCCGCAACAATTCCATCTGAGAGGGGAATAACCGCCGATCTCTTTTAAATGCAGGGCCGGCCGGATATTTTTTTTAATAAGCGCCCGGGCTACTAAAGGAAGATGTACAGTACATAAAAACACATCCGGGGTGAAACCCTGAAGGACATATGGATCTGTTATTGAAAATTTGAAAACAAATTGAAAGATCACAAGATGCAACACTTCAGTAGAAATCATAGGTTCTTAGCAATACTTATTTCCATTAGCTGTGATGATTTATTTTCTTCTCCCAACATATAAGAATTGGGGGGGGGGGGAGCATAAAAAGGCAAATAAAAATACAAGCCCCCCAAAGTAAACTAACCCCCCAAAAAATCCAAAACAAAAACATGGTTGTGACATTTTATCAAATGAATATAAATCTCATACCAGTCATTTTGCAGAGATTGTAATGCTGACAGCAATGTAATAAACCCTCCCCCCAACACACACACACCCCTAGAAGAAGAACCCCTGGACATCACCAAATGCTGCATTTCAGGATAGGCATCTACTGTACCCATTTTCTGCTGCTAATTGTTTGTGGTGTTCCAATTGCACAAATCGCGGGTCAAGTCCGGTCTTGCCGAGAACACAAGGGAGTACCCACTTGCCGAGAACGTGAGTCCGGACTCGCGTACTTAGAATTGAGAAATGGCATTTGTCTTAGCAGTACCAGCTATTTTAGCCAACTTCTTATGTAATTTATAATAAATTCTCTTCTCTGTGAAATTCTAGTATTAGTCTCCATATTTATGTTACAGCTTTTAAGCAGGGTCGTAACAGCACCTTGCTATAAACCCTCTGTATTTCCATTTATGAGGGTGTGTCTTGATTTTAGACCTTGACAATGATACTCCTACCCCCCAAGCATGTTCTTTGCTTGATTAAATGTTGTGAAGAAGGTTTTACTAACCATGCAAATAATTCTTTCAGGCACTTTTGGTGCTGCTGAGCTGGTAATTGCATTTATTCATTTACCCACTCATTCTTTTTAAGAATATATCAGATTGTTGATTTGGCCACTCGTAGCTCTCTCCTGGGTTTATTTTTGTTGCAAAGTCTAACAATGACCTCCTTCACTCGCATTGCCACCTCTTTGGACCATATAGCCGGAATTCTAGTTAAGAACTACCAAATGCAAGTTTAACACTCGGAATCAACAATTTTATCTGCCTTATTTGTCATGAAATACCAAGAGAAGAGGCCCCACCTGACTATTGTTATACACATACACATGGACCTGACTGCATCACATCCTTCTAGAATAGCATTCCTTGAAAAGTTTACATTTCAGTTACATCTTTGGTTTTAATCATTATTCTCAATGTACTTTATGTAGGATGAACTATACATATTTAATAAAGTGAGCAAAAGGTAACTGTATTTATGGAACTGCAACACTCTAAATGACTCTAACATACTTGACTGTATACTCACTATCCTGTCAGCTATCAGCACTGATGTACACCCACTCCTCACATATACAACCCACACAGTTGGATTGGACCTCTTATAAATCTTCTCTCATTAATCATTTAGAGGAAGCAATTTGTGGAGCACCTGTCCCAAGCAGAAGGCCATTAGGGTTTTCGATAGAAGGAGCACAGTGGGTCTAATGGCTTTTCAGAGGATCTTATTGGAAGACATATTGGATTTTGCACTACACATAGCCACTAGCTTTAAGATAGTCAGAAGTGAAGCACAGCTTACTGTGTTAAATGCTGCAGTATATACGAGGAAGAAGAAAAATGTTCTTAGTCAGCATGTTTGCCCCCATTCAGCTGGCTTAATTGGTTAATTGTTGGTAAATGTAGATTGCACTTTTTTGTTCTCAGAGGGCTTGTATAGCCAACCCTAGCATTCATGATGCAAAAGTAAGCAAGAGTTTGACAATATTTTGCACAGCAAATCCCAAAATGTTGTGTAGCGTAATCAAGTCTTCTGATTATCACAAGCTTACATAACCATTTAAAAATATGTATTTTCCTTAATAAGAGAAGATAAAAAATCTCTTCAGATATTAATTCAAAAGTTATCCAGCAAGCGTGTAATCTGTGATGAATTCTCCATTTTGTATTAGATAGAACAAGTTTCAACTCATCACAGACTGCAGCCCTATTCCTGAGCCCAGATCAGGTCAGTAATTGAAAAATGTGCTTGGTTATTATTGCTTTAAACACAGTGGCCACGTTTCTTGCTTCGAATCTCATTACTGATTCTGTTCTGCTCCTCAGAGGATTATCCACCTGGAGCAGTTGGCTGTCACTCTGGCTACATAACAAGGCCAAGCAGAAACCCCGGGGAATGCCGTGTCACAACATCTGTGTACAACGTACAGTAGCAGGCTGAGCAAGGACAGGACCCATCAATATTAGTCTGTCATCTTATCTGATAGAGACAAGCTCAGTACTGAATCACCAAACTCAGAGTGGGTTCTGTGTTTTGTAATGCACTTCACTCTCCTCTATGAATATGAATGGGCTATATGCGCCCCAACTTCTTAAACTTTTCCCCTATATTGCAGTGTGGACAATGTACTGTATATCCGATGCAGCAAATGAATGAAAACAAATGCCCTAAGAAGCAATATGATGCAGCAGTGTAAAACTATATGGGTTACTATAACTACACTTAAGTTATATTAGAATTAGATTTAGATCTATTATATTGGATCACAAAGCAATGAAAGACTATTAAATGCTATGGTGTCTAAGCATTTTACCAGCCTACAGTGAAGCTTAAGAAAGAGATTCTTAATCTTGATACGCAATCACTCTTTACCTTTGGCGTCTCAGTATGTGGATAAAAAATAAGCTGGAAAGTATACCTGATGCAGTTTAACTAAAATACTATACAAGTGTAATAGGCTTTATTTTTCTGCATTTTCCCCAATGCCCGCTTCCTATGATTAAGCTTTCTGTCCTCAGCTTCTCGCCCCTAAGTGAAGTTATGTGTCTGCCTTAACAGGGTGATAGAGGAGATGCCCTGATCACCCTACTCTGTCAACTCAGGTTCATCACCAACAGCCCTCTTATTTATATTCTTTCTCGTTAAGCACTATTAATTGTCTGACCATGTGCCAGGGGGCATTGTTTATTAATTCCCATCCTGTACCCATTAGGTTCCATCTAGAGTCTTTAGACAAATGGCCCCCCATTAGACAGCTCGGTCTTCTAATGAGACAGTCATACATGTGGGGCTTCCATTACAAACAACTCAGGCATATCGTACACATTGTTTCCATTCTTCATCCTTATAGGTTGGAGTTACTGTAGTACTGTACTAGAAGGATTTCAGTTTGTAATATATATATATATATATATATTTTTTTTTTTTTTTTAAATTTTTTTTTTTTTTTTTTTTTTTTTTTTTTTTAAAATTAATTTTTAAATAAAAAAAATTTAAAATTTTAAAAAATATATAA
>VURO01020878.1:0-29254 GCA_015108175.1 Pelvicachromis taeniatus
TTCTGTGTGCCGATCTGGGTCATCCTCGTTGAGATGCTGCAGTAGCTGGAGTTTGTAAGGGTGCCATTTGTCAGTAGCTAATATCCGCCGAAGGGATGTTCGACTAATGCCACTCTCCAGTGACATGCGGCGAGCGCTACGGTGTGGGCTCTTGCTGAATGAAGCTAGGACAGCCACTGAGGTTTCTTCATTAGTGACAGTTTTCTTGCGTCCACATTTTGGCAAATCCAACACTGAACCAGTTTCACGAAACTTAGCAAGCAGTTTGCTAACTGTAGCATGGGAGATGGGTGGTCTCGTAGGGTGTCTTTCATTGACATCTGCTGCAATGACCCGGTTACTGTGTTCACCAGATATCAAGACAATTTCGATCCGCTCCTGACGTGTTAACCTCTTTGACATGTCAATGGCTGTGAACAAAGAGAAACTTGTAAATATCTCATGAAAGAATAAAGTTACGTTGACGCCAAGCACACCATTGTTTTTCTTGTGACATTACCAATAAGTTTGATGTGTCACATGGCCCTCTTCCAATTGAAAAAACAAAAGTTGTGTCCAAGATGGCCAACTTCTACATGGCCACCATGGTCACCACCCATCTTGAGGAGTTTGTCCCCTCACATATACTAATGTGCCACAAACAGGACTTTAATATCACCAACAATTCCCATTTTATTAAGGTGTATCCATATAAATGGATACACCTTAATAAAATGGATTAAGGTGCAATTTTTGCACATAAGGTGCAATGTGCAAAAATTGCAAGAAAAAAAAAAGAACAGGACGATACAGACACAAAACAGTGCAATGGAAATGTGCAAAATACTGAGTATTGTGCAAAAACTAACTTGGTGTCTGAAGGTGTGTGTGTGTGTGTGTGTGTGTGTGTGTGTGTGTGTGTGTGTGTGTGTGTGTGTGTGTGTGTGTGTGTGTGTGTGAGAGATTCTGCAGATAAGTACTTGGTAGTGACGTGTATGAAGGTGTGTGTGTGTGTGTGTGTGTGTGTGTGTGTGTGTGTGTGTGTGTGTCATTCCAGACACTGAGTGTTGAGGAGTCTGACGGCTTGGGGGAAGAAACTGTTCCTGCAGTCTGGCAGTGTGGGCATCTCACTGGTGAAGAGTGTGTGTGAGGGGTGTGGGGTCCTCCACAATGCTGGTGGCTTTGCGGCTGGAGCGGGTGCTATAAGTGTCCGTGATGAAGGGAAGAGAGGCTCCAATGAGGCATAACATCCTCTATCTCCTAGCTGTTATATTGCAATGGAAAGAATTTCTTCACTAGCAACAAAGCATGTTGTCAAAAATCAGAAGTGCTTGAAGCCGTTATGAATGCACATATGGAAAGGAAATACAAACTTTTTTTTTTAACTATTTAAATTCCCATCTGGTAGTAAAATCTCTCTGTTGCTTTTCCATATGGGTGGCCTCAATGTGGAGTGGATTAAGCGCTAGCTGCAGTAGCAGAGAGATGTGATACTGTATCAAAAGATGTGCAGTTGTAACAAGAATGCAAAAGAAAGAGAGGTTCAAACCCAGCCTGTCTTCACTGCGCTGGACAGATGGATAATCCTCATGTGAAGTGGGCGTGAACGTTAGTGTGATGGTTTTTTGGAAAGTGTTGCAGATGAGTGTCTAATCAGACTGTTTGTGAGGTTTAGTGTTTAGAGGGATTTCTTTGAGGCCTCAGGCAGCAGTCAGTGGACACCGGTTGCTACGCAAAAATGAATATTACCTGTCCAGCTGTGAAGGGTTCCTGGTGATAGTCGGTGTGAAATCAATTGCTAAAGCCTAGAGACTGGTAAGTGACTTCCCGGTAACCAGTTGGCGAGTGGTTTCTGGAGGTTGCCATCACTAGTGTGAAATCTGTTGCAAAGGGGTATATGGTGCTGCACCAAAAACCTTCTTGCAATTAGTTGTTAGCAGATTGCCATAGTTTGCATGGAACGTGTTGACTTATCTCCAAATACTTGGTTGCAGTGGTAAGGCACACCTCTACTTGTGCCTCACTTTTTCAAGTTTCACTGCAGCTCGGAAAGTAAATGGTGAGTGTAGACAAGGAAAATGCCAACTTGACGTTGGTTTCCTTCTTCATGTTGCATCTTCCCCTTCACATTTTTAGCTTAGGCTCAGAGGTTTTCATCAGTGCCATCCAGGTCCACTCCAGCCTGTTGGTAAGAGTGAGAAAAAGAGAGCGAGGATGACTGTTCTTGATTCAATTCAATTCAATTCAATTTTATTTATATAGCGCCAAATCACAACAACAGTCGCCTCAAGGCGCTTTACATTGTAAGGTAGACCCTACAATAATACATTGATCTTTATGTGTTTTCGTGCCACAAGGTTGCTGGTGCCAGTAACCTTGCCTGTTGTTTTACTTTGTTTTTACGGTTTCTTTATCCTTCCATGTCTTGCCAGTGAAACTAAGAAATCTTCTTGTTTGTACCGCTTCACCTCAATGTCTTTGAACATTTAGCCAGAACTAAATTGCAGCAACACAACAGATAAATCTCACCCACTGCCTTTGGTGAATGTCCTCCTATTTCCAGATAGCCCAACATGATACATTTGTGCCTTTGTGCAAAATAAAGGCACAAATAGATAATAAAACTAAACCTGGACTCTCTTTATTAATCTACCAGTGCACAGCATATAAAGTACTACAAAACATGCTTAGTTCACTCCAATTGAGACATTTAGGAGATAATGCAGTTTTTTTTTCTTTTGTCTTCATAAAAGAGTTACTCTCCCTTTCTTTATGAGGTTTTTAGACAGTGGATGCCAGGGGTCACTAGGCCACAGTCTCCCCCAGGACACAAGCTTGTGTGTCAGCTGGAGGGAAACAAATATCTGGTCCAGGGAACTAAAGAAAGAACTGTTCTTTGATTGCCTCAGTCACCATCTGTGAAAGGTAAAAAAAAAAAGAGCAAGATGAGAAAGAGAGATACAAGGTAATTCAGTAGAGTATGTTATAATGGGAGAGACAAAAGTAGAAGAGAGCTCAATAGCTTGATATTAGAAAAAAGGCGCAGAGAAAGCATGTGTATATGTGTAAATGCAATTGGGTTTAAGGGGATGGGGGGGACAATAGTTAGATTTAAAAATAGGCCTTTGAGAATCATAATGTAAGCGATGAAGGGTGAAGCATGGAGAAAGTGTTGGTGATTTGGGATAACAAGGAGGAGATTTGTTAACAGGAATGATAGATTAGATTTACATGCAGATCTGGGTGCTTGATAAAAAAGATAAAGGGAAGAAGGTGGCTTTGAGGAGTATTTACCTTGAAACTCAAACTGTCTTGACTGGATTTTAGTAGGGGTTGTTTTATTAAGGCTACCCAGCCGTACCTACGTAAACACAGGGGCACGAGGACAGAGCGTTTGTGAGTCATTGCTGCTGACACAGTGACCCAGTCTGGAAGATGTAGGTTACCCTTTCTTGCAGCCCTCGGGTTTCTCGGGAACTGGCTCGGGATTTACTGACACAAAGCCTGGTCTATTGTTTTGTGCACTGATACCCAAAATAAACTGTGAAATATCCACTGTGCAGAAATCAAAAATCAAACGGTCCATCTTCACCATACATTCCTTTTTCTTGCATAATGATAATAGTGAACAAGTTTTCTGTCAAGTTGCATATTTGAAAGTATTTTATTCCCTATGAATTCCAAACATTTTATTCTAACAGTCTGCATATTTCCTATAACATCAAAAGCATTTTCTCCTGGGATTTGGCAGGGATTGATTAATCAGACAATAAGAGCTAGATGGTTATTAATTATTTGCAGCTCCTCATTGTTGTGCTCTCGTGCTTTCAGGCTCTGCAGAAGTTAGCGAGTCAGTACCTAAAGAGAGACTGGCCTGGAATCAACCCCGATGACCAGAGAACAGACTATAGGTAGGTTTGTGTGCATGCATATGACACAGAAAAATGCACATATTATATAAAGTTAGGAGCTAGAAGCTACTTTGTCTTCTTGCATCTTCAACAAATTTCTTTCACATTCAGTCGCAGTGCTCAGATGAAGGCTGAATTTATACCCTGCTGGAGTCGTTCAATAAAAAAAAATCGTCATGGTCTAAAGCACAGTTATGAGTCATTATTTACTGTAACAGAGGCACTGAAATAGAAGACTTCAAGTTGGATCTAAGTTAGTGTGACAAACAGAAATAATGCATCGCGACACAAATTTTTCTCCCTTTGTGGTTCTCTGCTCACACAGTTTTTTAAAACCCACACTTTAAAAAAACGTAGCCAATATCCAAGCAAATGGATACTGGATTTATTGAATAATCCAGCTGCAGAAACTTTCCAGCACTCAGTGCTTTTTCTCTCCTGCTAGGAATGTGTATGCGGTGTGGAGGTCCTATTTAGAAGGTACAGTCCAGGTGAGCCAGTCCAGGCTCAATGTATGTGACAATTACAAGAGTCAAATATCAGAGCCCGCTAAGACTGTTAGACTGTATAAGGAGCAGCAACTTAAAAAGGTGAGTTGGTCATTTTTTCCTGAAGCAATATTTGTTCTCTGTCACTGCTGCATCTTTCCAGTGTGCTCACTCAGTTCATGTTGGTATGCTTGTTTGTCAAACACTTGCCTGTTGTCTTTTTCTCTTTTCACAGACAATAGATCAGCTGAGTGGCATTCAAGCAGAGCTGCAGGAGTCAGTGAAGGAGTTGGCCAAAGCTAAGAAAAAATACTACGACTGCGAGCAGGTTGCCCACGCTATACGAGAGAAGGCTGACATAGAGGCAAAGTAAGTCTGCAACACTGTGCATGTGTGTGGGTGTGAGGGCTTTTCAGATCGTCGCCAAGTCAATTTTAGTGAGGGGATCTGCTGTCCCTGTTATGCTGTGGAGGTCACATATTTGCCTGGCATGAGTTGGGTCCACTTGCAAATCAATACAAAGCTTTAGGTGAAATCAGTTGCAAAGAGGATGCTGTGCCAAAAACCTCTGTGGGATTGCTTTAATTGCTTGTAGATTGTGTTTTGTTTGTATTGAAGACAGTGGTTTGCTCCAAAACGCTTGCCAATGACGTACAACTTAAAATACAAGCCAGAACAAAGACAATTCATCTTATTGATGTGACCAACAGGTTTCAGGTTATTGCTTTCATAATAAACATTCAGTTCAATTAATTTTATTTATGTAGCACCAAATCACAACAGCAGTTGCCTCAAGGCGCTTTGTATTGTAAGCTAAAGACCCTACAATTATACGAATAAAACATTCATACACTATATTGCCAAAAGTATTCACTCGTCTGCCTTCATATGCATATGCACTTGAGTGACAACCCATTCTTAACCCATAGGGTTTAGTGTGATGTCAGCCCATCTTTGCAGCTATAACAGCTTCAGCTCTTCTGGGAAGGCTTTCCACAAGGTTTAGAGTGTGTTTATGGGAACCTTTGACCATTCTTCCAGTAGCACATTTGTGAGGTCAGAAACTGATATTGGATGAGAAGGCCTGGCCCACAGTCTCCACTCTAATTCATCCTAAAGGTTTTCTGTTGAGGTGAGGACTCTGTGCAGGCCATTCAAGTTCTTACACACCAAACTCACTCATCCATGTCTTTATGGACCTTGCTTTGTGCACTGGTGTGTAGTAATGTTGGAACAGGAAGGGTTCATCACTTTGTGGCTCAGTTGCTGTCGTTTCCGATTGCTTCCACTATGTTATAATACCAGTAACAGTTGACTGTGGAATATTTAGTAGTGAAGAAATTTTAGTGCCGGGCTTATTGCACAGGTTAAGTCCTATCACGGTACCCCTCTGGAATTCACTGAGGCCCTAAGCGTGACCCATTCGTTCACAAATGTTTGTAAAAGCAATCTGCATGCCTAGATGCTTGATATTGTACACCTGTGGTCACGGAAGTGACTGGAACATCTGAATTCAGTAATTTGGGTGAGTGAGGGAATACTTTTGGCAATACAGTGTAGATTGCACCACACTTTTTGCTTCCATTTCTGTGCAACCTACAGGAGACTGCAGCAAGCTGATAGCAACCGAAGACATCACAAGGTTTTTGGTGTAGCACTGTATATCTATTTGAGACCTGTTTCACCTAGTTAGTGCCTGTGGGCTTAAGAGAGCGCCACACAACCATCATCACAACACATAAATGAGAAAAGAGTCCTCTGAAATATCAAGTCACATCCAAAGTCTTCTGGTGGTAATTCCTGTCTCCCTACACTTGTCTTGCTTAGAAACTTTATGTTGGATATTTCTTTAATTTACCACACTTCTGTGTAAATATAAAAATGGTGTGACTAAACAGATGGTCTCCATTGTGAGGGAGAATGCAATCAAGAGAGTGAAGCTGGTTAACCTCATAAGGAGAATGTGTGTGTTTTTGTTTGGAGAGAGAAAGAGAGAGAGATAAAGAAGGGGAGCAACATTGTCATCGAGGATGAAAGAAGCAATCAGTCACAAATATACACAGGTGTTTGAAACAGAGAGATACAGATGAAAAGACACGAAAACAACACGAGGAAAAGTGTGAAAACACTGATTGACTGATTTTAGTTTTGATTTATGAGCTAACCACATCCGAATGATATTTGTGGATTTAATTTCATTTCATTTATTGCTTCATTTGAAGCATAGCTCCAGCAGATATATAGAGGTTAATGTTGATTAAAAGCACTTTTATTCCAGTGGCCCTGGTGTCTGTACTTTACTTTTTTTCTTACCTTCCAAGCTCAAGAGGCTTTCTGACTGAACAGCCAGCTGACCTGTTTCTGCTCTAAGAATTTAACTCTTAAAGCTTTGCAGTCTCACAATTAGTTCCAGAGTTTGATCTGGAGCTGATGAGTGTTGTTTTCCTCCCATCCCTTGGTAGCAGTAGCTATGGTGACATTTTCACTTCATTGAATTCTCAACCCTTGGTTTGCGCTCACATCGATTGGCCAATCTACTCTTTTCTGTTCTCTATCGCTCAGTAGAAAGTAGCAGCCACAGAAATAACTCTATCGCCTGTGTGCCATTATGGGAGAGTATGCGCACATGCGTGTGTGTTTGAGAGGATAAAAATGGCGAGGCACAAGAAACACACAGGAAGAAATTGGTGTGAATGTTATTTTTAACAGCACTCGGGGTGTAAAGCAGAGTGGCTTAAGTAGAAGTATTTTACAGGTACTCTCGCGCGCAGGGAACTGGGAGAGAAAATTACACACTGAAGCATTTGCATCTACGAGTGTTAGATTTAATCGAAATAAACATGCTTTTTAAAGTGTTTTTATGCTCACGCGCACGGATGCACATGCATGGAGGAGACAGGCTCTCTCCATCATTGATATAAATGAGTGTCTGGATCAGGCTCACATTCATCACTGTCATATCTCGCTCTGCTCAGGCCAAGGTTCGTTTTGAAAGGCTGGTCTGAATCAGAGGATGGAGATGCGGTAGAAATCCTGTGATCCTTCCCTTCTGTCTTCTTTTACTTGTTGTTAAACTTAAAACTGTGAATACAAAAAATGTGTAAGTTTAGATAACTTAAAAAAATATATAAAATCAGATAATTACTCAATGAATAATTATTATTATTCATTGAGATTAACTCTATTGTTTCTATTTTGTTTTTTTTTGTTGTCTTTTTCAGGTCTAAACTGGGTCTTTTTCAGTCAAGAATTAGTTTACAGAAAGCAAGTGTAAAGGTAAGAACCTGAAACATAACATCAGCTTGTTTAGGCGAGGCTTTCAGATGTATTACTCAAAACAATTATTTAAAAACAAGTAGTAATACTACACACATTTTTTTCTGTCTGTTTTTTGAAGTTGAAAGCAAAAAGAAGTGACTGTAACTCAAAGGCGACACAGGCCAGGAATGACTACTTGCTAACGCTAGCTGCTGCCAATGCTCACCACGATCGCTACTACCATACAGATCTGCTGCACTGCATACAGGTAAATATAGAAAGATGAAAGAAAGGAAAGAATGAGGTAAGTGGTGTGAAAGGGAGCACACAAAGCCAACATTACATTTGTAAAAACATAAAAGCAGAAGACGGGATTTTAATGCTGTTGCAATATTTTGCTTTGCTAGAGCAAGTACTGACTTAAGAGCCTCGGTTGGATAATATCCGGAGGGATTTTTTTTTTTTCTTACGGGAATGAGGAAGCATTTTCTGGTTTCAGAATTCAAATGGGGAGCTTTGAATTTAAGTTACGTTTTGGGAAAAATGTGTTCCTTTCATGACTGTACATTCACTGTCAGTGAAATAGCTGGTAGGGATATATCACACACGAAAAAGTGTTGATTTCACAGTTGTGAGTTGCAGCGTTGTGTGGATTTCCGATTTGAAAGGGGCTTATGTGAAGAAAAGTGAGCCATGCTAATGTCAACTTTAACCAAATCATCGGTGGGCAGGAAATTAACATTTTCAGCCAGTGGAATATCAAAAAAGGCGTTCTTTTATCTTTTGTCTTTTATTTTAAACTGCTAAGATGACTGAATACAATAGGTGCTTGTGCCCAGTCTTAATTAGACACAATATTATCTTCTTGAGCTGTTTCAGTTGTGATATTGCTTTAACTATGATATGCATGAAAAAAATAAATGTGCATGCACACACAAAAACATTAAACTTACAGCCAAGCTACAATGTTGTACAAACATGGGCATACATGCTCATAGGTCTTTTTAAGTTTCTCTGGCTGCTTTTTATTTATTTATTTATTTATTTATTTATTTATTTATTTTCTGTTAAGCTGTTTACCTACAAAACTTTCAAGCATAAAACGGCACCTAACTCAAGGAGTGAAAAGTAGCAATTTTCTTTTTTTTTTTTAGGCAATTTGTTGCTCTCAGTCTGCCACAAAACACATAATTTTTTTCCAATTTATTGTGTTGAATTTATTAAAAATGCCAAAGATAACACAGACAAAAAACAGCATTTGTGCTCTAACAAGTGACTTCCAGAAAGAAAAAGTGTCCGGTCTAAAAAGCATCTGAAAGTTATGCCTTTAAGAAATATGAAAAAATCCAGACACAGGACCTGAGAGATGCATCTGATGCTTCAAGTGGTCTACTCTCTACTGTTCACTGAAGCCTCAAAAGAAATGGCCTCAGTAGAAAGGGCGGCTGTCAACAAACTTTGTTAAGGAAGGGGAAAAAAGCTGAGGTGTGCCAAATTTCACAATAACTGGACCGAGAATCAGTGGTCCACAGTGTTGTCAGTATGTAAGGAGGGGGTCAGGAAAATGCACAACAGTGAGTTCTACAGCCATCTGTAAAACTGTCCTGGTTTGAAGCTGCATTTCAGCCAGTGGCGTTGGGTGTCTTGTTCAAATTTGTGGAATTATGAACACAAAAAAGCATCATGAGATTTTGACCCACCATACAGTACTATCTGGAAAATGTCTGATTGACAATCGCTCAAGGTGTGACTGATTATGGTACTGCTATTATAGGTTGATTTTACATCTGCATCTTTATTGCTGTTGTTCTTCTAATTTGACCATGAATTAAATGGCGCGTACTCAGGATTTTGATACCATTAAATAAAATTAAATTCAAGTTTATTTGTTTTTTCTTCTGTTTCTTGCCTTTTGAGTCCTTGTTTTTTTCCTCTCCCATTTTCCCGCTCTTCTTCTTTATCTGTCTTCTCTCCTCACTCTCGCATGCTCTGCCTTAGGCATGCATGAGCATCTATACTACGAGGCCATTCTGAATAATAGATCCTTAGCTTCTTGTGACAGAAGGACAGGACTGCAGGGAAATATGCACATACACAAATATGCGCATGAAAACACACACAGAGAATGAGGGACATTGCTGGAAGGAAGCAAGCTGTCTGTCCTCTCTCTCCTTCCTGTGCTGGTTCATTCGTGGTGTTTACCTGAAAATAACAGCACTCGTGAATGTATGAGTTCTCTCTGCAGATCAAGAAAGGCGTGAAATCTTTTCCATGAACGCTGTATGCTTTTGGGGCCTTTTCATCTCCATGTTCACAGCAATCGTAGTTTTCCCATGAAATGTTTAAGTTTAAATGAGTTATAGTGGTAAGAATCCATCAGCTTTCTTTCTTCCTAGGTCATCTGAGAAAAGAAGATGATTAAGTGTGAAATAGATGACTGAAGGATAATAGAATGGTTTCTCTGGGGATGATAGGTGAGGAGACTTGTAATTGATAGCCCTGTTTAGATCAAATCTTCCCTTCATAAATACAGACTGTACTGAGAGTTGTAGTGAGGCTGCGGTAATAACGTAAATCTTATAGGTGAGCGCTGCTGTCCTTGTCAATGCGACAGCTGTAGTGAAAGGGCAGAGGAAGAACCGACTGCTCAACGTCTCCCTCTGCTGTCAGCACTATATGCTGTTATTAATGTTTGTCTTTAAAGTTGCCAGCTAGACATTGACACACACCCTCACACTTGCACCTCTGCTCCCCTGTGCTGCCCTTATTGTTCCAACTGATGCAGTCATTCAACCCAAGCACATACACACACACACACACACACTGGCCATGGTATAGGGACGGACGGGGCTTTTTCTGGAAGCTGACTCACTTCATTTCAACACTACCGTAAATGGATGAAAAAAGGAGGGGAGGAAGAGAAGAAAGGGGGAGGAGGAAATGACCAGAATGATGAGGGAACATTTAGAGAGAAGTCAGCCAGCAACCCACCCTTAATGACATAATGTCCTTGTCAATATCCCATTGTTTTTGAGTCTGTGTTGTGTGTGAATGCTGTGGGTTTTATGTTGTTTTTTTAATGTGTTTGTCGGTATAAGAAGGAGACAGACGTAGGTGTTAGCTGGAGGCTGCAAACTTGGCCTGAATGATCCGCTGGTTAGAATAGTGTGTGCACGTTTCAGAGACTTTGGCACTTTGACCCGAAGAGTCTGCGTGTGTGTGTGTCTTTGAGCATTTGATTGTGTGTGCGTGTGTGTGTCTGCCTTCTCTGTGTTTTGTTGAATTGGAATCTGAACCCCTTCACCTTCTTCTGCAGCTGTGAGAACACCATCCAAAGAACACGCACGCACGCACGCACGCACGCACGCACGCACGCACGCACGCACGCACGCACGCACGCACGCACGCACGCACGCACGCACTCTTGTCCCATAAACACATTTTTTTCAGTTAGTCTCTTTTTTTGCTCTCATCCACTAATACCTTTTATACCTTTTCAAAATGCTCTCCCTTCCCCTCTTCTTCCTCTCCTCCTCCTCTCCGTTAGCCACGCTGTCTGTCTGTTTGGCAGTGTTGCCTACAGCTTGGCAGCAGTATCCCGGCTGCCCATTGAAAGGCTGTTCACTTGGACTACATACTTCATTAAAATGCCTTTATATCCGTGCATCAGAAACGCTAATGTTAACAGCTGTCAAATGAAAACATCCGCGTGGTTTTGGGCCTTCCTGTGACTTTTCTCCCTCCTTCTCACCTCTTAATATTTTTCTCACCATCTTTCTCTTCACTTTTTTCACCTCTTTCTTTCTTAGTTTAGTGTTATTCATAAAATCCCCTTTAATGGCCCATGTAAACATGCCATATACGGTACTTCATTTGAGCTCTACTTTATAGTACGTCATGGGAGGCCGCGACGTGAGCGAGGCGCGCTTGTTTGTAACAGAAGTGGACTTTGCGTTGTCCACCATTATTTCTGTTCAATTTGACTTTATTTTTCCTTTTTGTATTTTGCATGTTTTTTGGTGTGTTGTAGTGACACTTACCATATAATAAAGCTCAAATTACCTTCAACACAAGAAGTATTTTCTGTTGATTTAGTCCTGCTACAGATGTGAAGTTCCTTGAATTATGCAATTAACAAAAAAAAAAAAATCATTAACAGAGGAAATTGTCCCACCCGATTGTGGAATTACATTGAATTCATCCATGTTTCAGTATAACCCCCGATTCCTCTCTTTCTCTGCCTGTCTTCTAGGCCTTGGACGGCAGAATCTATGAGCACGTCAAAGACTACCTGGTGGCACTGTGTCGCACTGAGCTTGAGGCTTCCCAGGCTACACACAACACCTACCAGTTTCTTTTGGACAAATCCACCAGAGTGAGTCAGACAATACAAAAATATGCTGTGACCCTGAAACCAAGCTATCAGGGTTTATTTGTGAAATGATCAGAGCACCTTTTTCATTTTATCTGTAATTATGAAGCTCTATTTCTTTCTTAAAAGGTGAATTGAATCTGTGATAAGATATTTCTATGGAACCCAGTGAAAGTGTTTTGACATTCAGTATTTTTTTTCTTTTTGTGTGCATATTTCTTTATTTTCTTTATTAAATTATTGTGTGTGTCTCTATAGTGTAGTGCTTTACACATCCGCCTCACAAGCAGATCCTCAGTTTTGTTACAGAAGTAGACAAAAATCCCTTTGGGGTTTTGTCAGGAAGGGAATCTGGTGTAAAAATCTGTCAAATCAAACATGTGGAGCTCCCTTCTGCTGTGACCCCTTGTGAATAAGGGAGCAGCTGTGTGTACCTTTTCTGTGGGGTTTTTATTCTACTTAACTGTGCAAGAAAGACAAAACACCATGACTGTTTTTCATTAACGCAGCATGTGCTCACAGGCAAATTAAAGTGGCTTGTATATTGTCAGTATACTGTCACTTTCTCCTGGTCACCTGTTTCAGCACGACTGTGCTTATCTCACCTGTGCATAATAGCTTTTGGACCTCTCACTTGTTATTTCAGAGCCCCGCATTAACAGGTTAGAGCAGCACTATTCGTGCATGGCTTCAGTGGCACCAAATTTAGCCTTTTGGCATGTTTTTAGTAAAGATAGACAGCGAAGCTTCATGTTTTCTCACAGCAGAATGATAGGCGAAAGGCAGCATCAATCTGTTTGTCTCACTACATGCATGCTAGCTGTTCACCAAGCCTGCAAACAAGCACAGATAAAGATTGTTGGTGGACCTCAGGCATTAAGGGGCATCCACACAGGAAGCATTTTGCTCATCACGTCTTTGCTTTGTTGCTGACAGTTGGTTACTAGCAGGTTGTGGTGTCCTTGGTAAAGCTAGTCCTTGGTATTTACCATCCTATCTTATGTCAGTCAACGGTATCCTGTGCTCTCACTTTTAATCGGTTTAGTTGAGAAAAGTTAACTTCAGGACCCGGCCACATTATCAGGGGTTATTTTGTATGTTGCTGTTTGAGCAACATATTTCAGGATTCTCTGGTCACCACATCACTAATAGCTGCTTCCTGTTTGGGCGGTATCTCACTGGTTTCAGGTCTCATCCTAAACTACAATCACACTAGCTTTGGTTTGAATGTTATGTCTTCAGAAACTTCTGAACCATATTTCTCTTGGACTGAAAAATGAAGTCAAAATATGAACCCACAAATTTATGCATGAATGTGAAACACTCACCCACTGTGGGCTTCAGATGTGGTAGTGGGAAAAAAATTGTTGTTTGCATCCTCGAGGGGACCAGAAGCTGCGTCACACATGAAGTATGGCAGACTCCAGTATCGTCAGGTTTACAAAGCACCAAACTTGCATGCAAAATGTACTGGATTAAAGATCGCCTTCTCTCTTTCTTTCAGATAGTGCAAGAGTACAACCAGCAGTTGTTCATGCAAGAGAATCCGGTGTTTCACAAAGCACACGACTTCCAGTTCCAACCCAGTGAATGTGACACGGTGAGACTCACACAGCTACACACAGATCTCATGGATTAATGCCCATGTATCACTAGGACTTGGATTGTTTGTACATAAACCTGTTCACAGCAGGACTGTCACTCCACTTCACTTGCTGACTCAAAAACACACATGCATACACACATACGCACAAACTCCCACACGCAGACAGCAGCCAGGCTGTTTTGTTGCCCCATGTGGGCTTTCCTTTCATCCTGTATTTTCTGTCCCCTCTAATATCTGATATGTCCATAAATGCTGCTTAAATCGTTGAGTGATGAAACAGAATTCATTTACCGCAATTCTTATGATTTAGAGAGTCACATTAAAACATCTGGGGCTCAGAGACTTGCCAAGTTAAAAATCCGTGAGCCAAATCTGTGATCATCCTTTTTCCTCTGGAGATATCCTTGAGTCTTTTGTTCCCAGACTTTGGGGATTTCTTTATGTTAACAGTTTCAGATGGAGTTGCCCAGTTAACTAATGTCGGCTGACAACATGATAGAAGCATGAATCGGCTCTGTGTTCAAATGTTGCGTGTCCATTGGGAGCTTATCTTTCTAGCCTGGGATTTTTTTTTTTGTGTTTTACACAAGCTAATTTAATCATTTAAATTCAATTGGTTGCTGAATGCTACAAATATTTAAAATTGTTGTCAAATGATCAGGGTCTGTGTTCAGACTGGAGCAGTGGGAATCACGCTGTCTCCTCTCCTCTTCGGGGACTTGTTAAGTCTTTCTGGCTAAAAAAAGAAATTGCTCTCACTGGACACTGTTTCTAATACCTTTTTAGAGTAGCTATCCTTTTCTCCTGTGTCTGAGTCATATTGTGCTCTCTCCTTTCTCCACATTTCTCTTTGTCTCACTGGGTTCTGCCAGTTTCTCCTTGCCTCTGATCTTTTATCTTGTTTCAAGTATTCTAACAGTTTTCTCTGTAACAATGTTCTCTTCCTTCCTTGTGTCTTCCTGTTCCTGTTCAAGCTTTGCTAACAATTTTTCCCTAAACTTTTTTTCCATTAACCGCTCCTTGTGTTTGTCTGTCTGTGTGCTTGCACTGCTGCTCTTTGGGTGTGTGGGTCTGCGGATGTCTGGATGTGTGTGTGCGTGTGCCAGACTCTGAGCTCGGTGCAGCAGTTGGTGGACATTGAGCCGTCGCCCGTCAGTGCCATGAGAATGACCCTGGCACAGGTAGTCTTAACTGTTGTCAGCATTCCTATCACATTGCTCAGACCATGGCTTATCTGCTTCATTCATACATTCTGTTTATACTGACTGCATCATTTACTGTAAGAAGCTTGTAGTCAGCCATGAGCCAAACAAAGCTTAATAATGCAGTTGAACTATTAACACCATTGGCTGTGATTGATGTTTCTGTATGACACTGGAAAAATCTGAAACCTTATATACTCACAGGCTACTTTATTAGTTATTCCTTGCTAGCACTGGATTATGAATCTCCTGTTTCACCACATCAAGTGCTCTATTGGATTGCGATCTGGAGACTGTGGAGGCCATTTGAGGACAGAGAACTCACCGTCCTGTTCAAGAAACAAGTTTGAGATTATTTGAGCTTTGTGACATGGCGCGTTATCTTTCTGGAAGCAACAATACACAGTTAGACTGAGGAATTCAAACAATGATCAGCTGGTACTAAGTGTGCCAAGAAAATGTTGCCCACACCAACAGTTGATATAAGACAGGATGGATCCATGCTGTCATGGTGTTTACACCAAATTCTGACCCCACCATCTGACTGTCGCAGCAGAAATCAAGACCATAAAAACTTTTTCCAGTCTTCGATTTTCCAATTTTGGTGAGTTTGAGGCTCAGTTTTCTGTTTATAACGAGCAGGAGTGGCACCTGTCATGGCCTTCTGCTGGTACAGCCCGTCTGCTTCGAGGTTCAGAGATGCATTCCCTCCTCACATTCTCTTCATACGTTGGTTGTGAAAAGTGATTATTTGAGTTACTGTTGCCTTCCTATCAGCTTAAAGCAGTCTGGCCATTCTCCCCTGACCTCTGGCATCAACAAGGCATTTTCTGCCAGAGAACCGCAATTCACTGGATATTTTCTCTTTTTTGGACAATTGTCTGTAAATCTTAGAGATGGCAGTGTGGGAAAATCCCAGCAGATCAGCAGTTTCTGAAACACTCAGACAAGCCAGTCAGGGCTCAACAACCATGCTATGTTCAAATGAGCTTCAGCTGGTTGTTTTGACTATGTCTTCATGGCTAAATGATTTAGTTGTTGCCATGTGGTTGGTTAATTAGACATTTATGTTAATAAGCAGTTAAACAAGTGTATCTAATAAAGTGGTTGGTGAGTGGTTGTGTGAGTGTGGTGAGTGTGTTCATAGGTACCCAATAGAGAAACCTTATAACCCACAATAATGACTTTGCCCACACTGGTTGCAATTTTTCAATTTGAATTATATTTGCTAGATTTCTAGTGCATGCTCAGAAGCAGAATGAATGAATGAATGACCTGTTATAGTGAGAAAAAAGGCAGAAAAAAACGTTCATACTTATGCACACTCTTTACGAATGTTGTCACTACGGATCTTCTTGCCTGTGATTATGATGCTTGTGCTGATACTTCATGTTATAATTTTCTTTAAAAACAACTGTAGTGTCAGCGAGTTGACACTTTTTCGACTCACTGACATGACAAATCAATGTTAACACACATTAAATTAAACTTTACTGAACTAGATGCCCAAGTATGACATGCTCTGTTTGGCAGGGACTTCTTCTGTGCTCTAACTCTGATTGACAGGCAGACAGTTAGTCAGCTAGAATAACCTTTATATTCCAAGTATCTTGGAGAGCAGTGTGGGCCTATCCCTCTTTTTAAACAGAAATTGTGCGCTAACCAGTTGGAGCACAAAGACGTTTCATACAGCACGGCGGTGAGGGTGAGCAAAATATTATTCTGTGTTGGGAATAACTGAGAAAAGCAGCTGAGGATGGGCTCAAATCTGACAGCACAGCACACCATGTAGTGATGAAACCCAGGGCGCTTTTGTTATTACTGGAAAAGAATCATGTCTTGTTAATAGTCATTAACACATCATTGTGCGTTATAAACGATCTGTTTTTATATGGCTCTCAGCTTTGTGGCTTAGGGAGGAGGTTGTTGATCTTGGCCTACAGCAGTCAGCACTTTAACCACAGACAATAAAACGATAGTGTATGTGTTGTTTTCTTTCAGGTTTGATTTTCTCCTTTTACTGAAATATAGTGGAGGTTAAAGATCTTCTGTTGCCAGATTTTTTTTTTATGTCCATCTGTCATGGTAACAAGACCGTGAGACACTCTGGGATAACCACACAAGAGGCTGCAGACAGGATTATGACATCATCCACATAGCTGGCGTAAGAAATAAAAATAAACATGACAAATATGTTTTTGAATTACTTGTTAAGATTTTATCTGCTCAATGCAACTTTGCTTTTGTGGACCAATAGAATAATCAAACCAGAGTAAAGAGCACCAGCTGATTAATTTTTTTAATTGAATATCTAAAAAGGCCACAAGTCATCTGGTTGTTACAACTATTCTACCTGCCATAAACGTAAGCAGCAGCTGACTAGACCGGACAGTTCAGCCATTACAGTTCATGTGAATTTAAGGCAGTCCCTTATGTTTCCTGCATTTTCTAGTTGTTTCATCATAATCAAGCAATGAAGGCACACTTGCACGATAGCTGAATACCTCTCATGGATTTTGGCTTCTCAGGATCGTTGTCATGACTCATCTGATACCGTAACCTTATGTCATCTTTTCAAATATCACCACACTGTCATCAACATCCTGTAAACTGATGTGTCATAGTTTATTGTAATTTTCCTTTACAAATTTGTTATGGGTTCAAGATGTAATCACTGGAGACTGAATGAGCACCACCTGTAATTGCTTTGTTTTTCTTTTGTTGCTTGTGCGTCCATATTTCCTTTGTTTGATTGTCCATTAACTCTTGCCAAACCACAACAGCTAAATCATGCTACTTACATCTTACATGTTGATTAGCAACATGTAAGCTGTTGCTAATCAACTTAATTGCATGTAAGTGCAATTCTTTGTGTCTGCATGTGTAAGATAAGCCCATAAAACATGAAATATGAAATAATTAACACTGCATTAATGTTACATATTGAGAACGTAGACATCATTTTGTGGTTCACACGCACACATTTTCTCTGTGCTATTTTAGGAGAACTCATTTTATTCTTTCACTTTTAACACGCATAAAAAAAGCATAATCATAGGCAGGTATTTGCTGCAGTCTGAAAGCACCGCTGCTGCTCTAATGTAAGTTGTGCAGACACACTGGAGTCTTATGCGCCCACTGCTTTAAAACTCCATTAAAACACTTCACATAGAAATACTGCTGCCTTGGCTAATTTGTGATACATGTGCTGTTCAGCATGATGAATTTTATTAGTTAAGACAGTGATATGTTTCTAAAAACTGTAGGATGAGGGCAAGAGCCTTATTCAGAGAATAACTTGTGCAAATGCATTAAGTCATAACAAGTCGTAGACGTTTTCTGACCTTTTTTTTTTATAATAATATGTGTCAAAGACCAGAAATAATTTAGACTGAGTGAATGACCTGCAAGAAGGCTGCATTTAAATGATATGTCTAGCTCTTTAAGTCTGAGAAAGGTTTAGATTTTGATGATGACACCTTTTCCCTTATATATCAGGTCAGTTGTCTGTAATTGTGCCTATTGTGAGATCTACAGTCATTGTTAATGTTGTTCTTTTCCAATTTATGAAACGATTTAATAAAATAATATTTCACCTTTGTCCATAAAGACATTTAGAGTGCAGGTTGATGGATCTATTTGGATGTAACAAGATAATCAGTGTGCATCAGGAAGATACAAAACTGATGCAGAAAGTCACATGAGTCACGCGAGGACATTTTATCTGCAGTATGAACAGTCATGTGAAAAGGAGAGGATGTTTTTTTTTATTTCAAAGATTTTATTTATTATGTCATCGTAATAAATCATCTGATCCTTACTGGGTTTTAGAATTATTTACATCCAACCTCATATGAGAACTCCCCCTGATTCATCAGCTTGTAGATCCACCTTTTTTAGCAATAAGGTGAAGTAATCTGTTCTATATGACATTTATCAGTCTCTCCTGTCACTGTGGAGGAACATGGAGGTGTGCAGGTATTTGCTTATACACAGATCTTTTAAAATTTGCTGTTGTGCTTGGGGTCATTGTCCTGTTGCATGGCCCCATTTCAGCCAAATGTAATAAGCTACTCGACTAATGGGATCAGATTTGACTCTAGAGCACTTTGGTATACAGCGGAATTCATTATTGACTAAATGCCTGCAAGGTGCCCAGGTCCTGTGGCTACAACACAAGCCCAAATCTTCACTCCTTCACCATCGTGGTGGACATTCGGTATGAGGTTTGTGCTGTTATGCTGTGTTTGGTTTCATGCTTGGTGTGCATTATGGCCAAACATCACCACTTTGGTCTTTGTCCCAAAAGTCTTGTGGGTTGTTCAGATGCAGCTTTGCAAACCCAAGCTATGCTAACATGTTGTTTTAGAGAGAACAGGCAGCCCTTCCATAGTTATATTTGTTCAGTTTTATTATTGTACTGTCATGAACTTTAACATTTAACATGCTAACTGAGGCCTGTAGTATCTGAGATGTAGCTCTTAGTTGTTGTTTTTTTGCAGTTACTTCCAGCATTGCTTGGTCCAAACTCTGTGTGAATTTGCTAGGACATTCACTCTTGGACGTCTAAATGATTGAACTCTTCCAGTTGTGAATAATCTGTTTTGCTGTAGAATAATGGAATTGAAATTGTTTGAAAGTGGCCATGTACACGTTCTCAGAGAGATGGGGAGCAAGAACTGCTCCTTGAGCATCAACGCTGATGTTTTCCTCCTTGGTGTCGTGTTACACACACCAGCAGAGTGACAATAGCTGTGCTCACATTTGCTGATGATCAGATAATAATTTACGTTTGATTAGGAGCTCCTGGCTGTTACTTACCCTCGCAATTCCAGTAAACGCAGCAGGGGTTTACTTAGTTTTTCACACTGTTTCTGCATTTTCGGTTTAGTTTTTGTTAAGAAAATAATGTTTACTTACTGTCATCTGAGGTTCTATTTACAACCTGGTAAGGTTCATATTATTATTTTTTTATTATGTGCTGATACATAAACCCTAAAAGGTGTCCTTTCTATTTCACATTACTGTAGATACTGGCAAACTACCTGAAATTCTAATTTAAGGAAAATATCAAGATGCAGTTTGTGACATGTCATATTAGAGCCACTGTTCTAATTTAGTTTCCTGTCCTCTCCCTTAACTTGCTGCAATTCTCCTGTGCCTGAATGTAATTAAGCTGTAAATCTCCCATGTAATACACTTGGTTTCACACCTATACTTAGCCAGATTTATGCCCTGTTGTTACAGAATCAGCACATAATTAATAGAGATGATGTGCATGAAAAGGTGTAATTAGAATATTGTGTACTTTAGCTGAGGCTAACAGACTTTTATTATCAGATTATGGGAACTCAAGTCTCTCAGGTCTGTGCGAACACAGCACTGACAATGAATGTCTGTACATGGAAGTCTTTGCAAGTTTTTTTGCAATGATTTCAATCTGAGTTATCATGAGGGAAGCTGGTCATTGTTAAATTACTAGAAAGTGTCCTTTTTGTTTTTCAGCCCCTTCTGTGATGCATTTTTATAATAGATAGAAATGAAAAGATCAAATCTGAGTCATATTTGTAAACAAGTAACCAAAAACAGTTCATCTTTTTTTTTTCAGAGTTTCTTTGCACCATGACAGACAGCTATATAATTTGATTACTGAGTCATTTTTTGGACAATAACAAATATTGATGATTCAACTTGATGATTCAAAAATGCAGATATTTTTCTGTGAAATCAGCATCAATTGTTTGTAGAAGACTGGGTTAAAATTTTAAGAAATATATCATCCAACATAGTTAATGTGGATAGTGAGGGTGTGTTATTATCTGAATTTGATAGAGAGTGGCCAAAGAACCTCCCAGCTGTCACCAGATTTTCATTCACATGCTGCTAAATGATGCATGATGGGCAGAAGTATGCAACATGACCTTTTCCTAGCAAATCCCCGCCCACTTCAAAGCGGTGACAAAGAACAGAAAGAGAGTAAAAAAAGAAATCTTTCATGTGAAATAAGAAAAGCTCTTTGTTAAGTGCGTGAGCTCAGGATTCATTTTGGCTGCGTGGTTATAATTGGTGTCATATGTTTAATTGGAAGGCCATGCAGATTCCTCGACTGGCCCTGCGTGTTTTCTGCAATATTTTTTAAAATATTTAAAAAAGCAACAAAATAAAGTCACATGCAAAAAGTGCTGTTGCCACACGCCTCTTCTCTCACTTTGTTGCACACAGAAAACACACACAGTGTTTCACATGTGGTTTTAATAGCGGGTGTTTGTTCCATAAGGGTGACAATAGAGCACTACAACACACACTGTATTAATTACTTGCTATGGAAACAATGTTACTTTCTTTAGCTTAATTAGCAGCCTCTGCACATTGCACACCTTGAGCTGTTGTTTTTGACACTGTATTTTTGTGTGTTTGCCTGCTGCTGTGACTGCTGTCTCTGTGCGGCTGTGTGTATACACACGCCTGTGTGTGCGCTGGTCTGTGGGATATTAGAGTCGTCAGCTGGAGTCGGAGTCGGGGACGACAGAGGAGCACAGTTTGAACAAGGAGGCCAGGAAATGGGCAACCAGGGTTGCCAGAGAGCACAAGAATATCATTCACTACAAGAAAGTAAGAGGGACACACGCACGCACGCACACACACACACACATTTGTTACATGTACCCGTTTTAGAAACGCAACATGTGAATTTGAATCAGGTTAATTTTAAAGGTCACACACGTTCCTGTTCTAATCACGCTCTGTGTTTGTGTGTTGTTGTCAGTCTCTGGAGGAGTGCGAGAGCCACGGCTTGCCTCCCACAGAGCAGGGAAGATTAGATCTGGAGATGAAGATCGAAGACACCAAAGAAAACATGCGCAAAGCCGAGGTGTGTGACTCAGATTGTCAACATTTACTGCTGTCTCAGGGTCTGTGTTTAAATATAACCCTGTCTGTATGGCGTTTGCATTTTGTTCCCATCATCATGTAGCTCTCTTTCCCAGTGCTTTATTTTCATCTTGTAGTATAAAGGCACGCAAGGTCAGGTGTAGTGAAAACACTAAAATGTGGGTGAATGCAGTGTCAGTTGTTTATCCTGTCAAGACTTGGGCACTGCATGGAGCGTGCAAGGATACAGAGAACAGATGTATAGATGATCCCTTTCCAACAAATGTTCAGAACACAAACTTTGGAAATACAGCGTGCCTTTATTTGAGTACTTTTTATGGAGCGGCCTGTCACAGAACATTTTGCAGTATTTACGCTAATGCTGACACATAAAGGAACGAACAGAAAAAAAAAAGTTTCCAAGAGAGTCTGCCTTGGATAGCAACATGAGATTTATTTTTATAGAAGGAAAAAAAAATAGAAGGAAAAAAATCAGTGATGCGATATTGGTATCAAACGTAAACAGATGTTATTTTCTGTGTTATTACTGTTGTGTACGGGAAGCATATTTTTCATTGTTTAAATAGGTCCCTAATGAATGGCAAATGTTTGTTGTTCTTAAACACGATGAAATCTGTGGTACACATTTACATAGAAGTACTTAATGTTGCATGTGGTTGTAAACGAGTTGAAGTCGACGTGCTGCCCAGTCTTTGGGCCTCATATCTTCTATTTTGAATTGAATGAAGAGTAAAACTGGTAGTATGCTCTCACTCTGCACAGCCTCATTGACGTAGCAATGTATATTTTAACAAGCATGGCCCACGAGTTATCGTCACGCTTTTGCTGGCATAAGAGGTGACAGATCATTTACGTTATTCACCTACACAAATCCAAAAACCCAGTAACTCCTACATGTGTGTAGTGTCTTACAGGTGCATTTGTCTTAATATCTCACTGTTACTGCATGTCGGTATGGCTGCATTGTAGGTTTTAAAACATTTGAGCTGTAATGTTTTAGATTATTAAATTATAAGGTTCAGATGATCATACATTTTTTTTGTTTCTTAGACCACTGTTTCCTCAGTCTTTCAATCAGCATGTACCTCTTTATGTTTCCATCCTCCCACTTTTCCCTCTACACGCCCCAGCCAGATACTTATTGATTGTACATCGATTCCCATAGATTGAACCTGTCAACACTGAATGAGATCACAGCACCGTGCACTATCCTTCTCAGCATAATCCTCTCTGTTCGCTCCCAGAAGTCTATATTTCTATTCATTCTGCTTTTCAGCTTCATTGCATTTGGTTCATTCTCTAACTTCCTCTTTGGCTCCACGCTACCTTTGTTATCAGGCTTTTGCATATTTGGCACCCTCTGCTGTCAAGTTTAAAACACATGCTTTGTAGTCTTGCATTCCATTTAAATGTTCGGGAAGAATAATTTAGCAACTATCAGTAGCTTGTGATCTCACTTCCCTCAAAATAATTAGAGAATCTTTTCATAGCGAAGTGCAAACATGTGACCATGTCACCTTTTTTTCCTCCATCCTCTCTCTTTCTCTCGCTCTTCCCTTTAATTTCTCTTCTAGGCCAACATTACCTTGACTAAGATGATGAATATTTTATGAGCTCTTTGATACTAATGGCTTTATCACAGACCTCTTATCACAGGGAGTGAAAGCAGGACAAAAGACATTATGTAGATTTGATGGGAACATTATCTGTTTTTTTTGTATTATTGATGGGAGCACAATCTGTATTATCTGTGAATTAGCGCCATCTTCCTCCCATCAAGCCTCTTCCAGTTGCAATATCAATCACAAAGCAAAGCCAGGCCTATACGTTATTTACACTACCCAAAAATTTTAAGGGAACACTTGGTCATCACAGTATAACAGCAAGTTGGTTAGACTTCAGACTTCATATCAGTGTGTCAGGGTAGGAAGCATAAATGCAGGTAAGTGACAACAGGTGTACTAGAGAGGCAACAATAAGACAATCCCTTATGCCCCCTCTATAGCCAACACAACAAACAACAAAATAGGCCCCATAGCACGGGCTTGGGGCTGGCACTGGGCAGATTTTTGCAACAGCAGCTGGACTACGGAGCAGTTAATTCACAGGATACATGGATTTTGAAAACAACTTCTCAGGGTTACAGACTGCTGTTTTGCTGCCGGGCCACACCCTTTTCAGCAGCCAGCAGTGCAACCAGGTATACAAATGTCATTTGTCTGTCATTTCTGTGTTTCGCCTTTCGGGGACTGGTTTATCAGTTTACTGTTCTCCCCTTAGGCCTCTCCCTGAACTCTGTCAGGGATAAAGATCCTACCTTACCAAGATACCATTCTTCAACAAGAGTGAACAGTTAACAATCCAGTTACCCACCTCGAGACCTTGGGGGATGTCAGTCATTTGGGAAAAAAGCTCCCTATGTTCAGCTTAGCAGACCAACTTCACCAAGTTGTCCCTGAATTCTTCATCCATGATGGGACGGTCAACTCAAGAGGGACTGGAATTCAGGCTCTGCTCCAGTCCTTTCAGCTCAGGGCAAGAGTGACTGTTCAAACATGGCTGAAGCTGCTAGATATGCTTGCAGCAACCGTTGAAGCCTGGCCGACTGAGGGTTCACGTGGCAGCAGTATCCGTATACCATGACCATATCAAGAGTTGGTCCCTTGGTACGAATTTTTGGGTAATGCAGTTTCCGCATGGTGCCAGGAGGCCACTGCCCCCTATGGTGAAATGGCTTGCAGCATGGGACCTGGCATAGGTCTTGCAGGACCTGGGCGGGTCACCTGTTGAGCAGGAATATCCATGATGAAATTATTAAAGACTGTTTTCCTTTTAGCAGCTACAACCATTAGCAAGCTCTATGCACTCTCTTTCAAGCCTGTACTTTTACTTTGAAAACCGGGTGGCTCTGGAGTAATGCTGTGGCCAAATGTGGCTCTTATACCCAAGATTTTGTCATCCTGCCATACTGCTGATGCCAGAGAACTTCAGGCATGCGACCCTCCCCCTTTAGATCAGAGTAGGAAGAGCAGGATGTCCAGTGCATTTTTGTGTGTGTATACGTTAGGGAAACAGAGCTTTAGACACTCAGAGCAGCTCTTTTTTTGTTATAATAAGAAGAACATGGGAAAAGCTCTGGCAGGGATTTTCCCACTGAGTTGTTGACACAGTAAAACAGGTGTACGAAGTAACAGGTGCAGCTTTCCCCTCAGATGTTAGTTATCAGTCTACCAGGGATGTGGCCACATGAGGTGTTCCGCTAGGGGAAATCTATGCAAGGGCATCCTGGGCAGCGTCTTCCACATTTGCTAGGCTCTAATGACTTAATGTGGCCTCAGGGCCCATGCTAGCTGTTGGCTGACAGTAACTTTGCACAGTAAGGTGATCATTGTGAGACTGCTGTGATAAGTCATCTGCACTGTTTACTGCCAATTCTAATGAAACAGTACGGACGTTGCAAAGGTGACTGTGGTTCTGTGAATTTCTGGATGACTGTCAGTCATTCTGGCCACTCTCTAGATTCCTAGAGATCGGATGCATGACGTGCAGGTAGCCTACACAGCATGCATGTGACTTTGTTTTTATAAGAACTCCACCTGTGCAGAGCGCGAGGAAACACATCCTAACTGTTTACTGCCATTGGCAGCCATCCAGGAGTAGTTTTTAATATTTATTTAATCTTATTTAAAAAAGGAGTATGTTGCCATTTGAAGCATTGTACCAGAGTTATCTGAAAGCTAATTTATCTTCAGTCCCTTGGCAGGTTACATGCAGAAGATCGCAAAATATCACATTAAAAATAAAACACACAAAACATTCTGAAACCCGAAGACGCACAAAACAAGAAAAAAAAACCAAACCCAAACATCAATGTTTACAAGTCTTTACCGTCTAAATGTCATTAGCCTCGTAACTTCTGGTTTGCCGTGATGATCACTTGTTCCCTTAAATATTTAAGCAGTGTATTTCTGAGGTATTTGTGTTTTGCTGGCTAAGCAGTCTATAAGTCATATCGTAACAAGCAGACTACCTGGTATGCCTGCTTAAGCAAGCAAGATTGCAATCAATCAGTAATAAAGACTGTTATTATTTACTGTAGTTAAAACTGTGGTTTAAAGCCAGTGTTTGGAGTTAAAACAACAACTGTTAAAATGTTTACTGAATATAAAACTGCAGGTGGCACTGTGTGGAAGATGTAAGTTGTGGATTTGAGATAAAACATTACAGTTCTAATTTTAATGTAAAGGCTGTTGTACGAGTAATTTCTGCAAGTTTCCTGTCTTTTTGTTGTTTTACACAATTTTCTATGAGTATTTTTTATGATAAACATGAAGCAAAAACCATATATGTAAATTTTTTGAAAAGTGAGCATATTTTAGCCAAATATTTTAATAAATATTATGATATGTTAAAAAGCCAAGCAAGGCTGGGCGGTTTATATGGACAGGATTATGCATTTTAGCTGATGGGAAAGAGCAAGGCAGAGTTTTTTTGTTTGTTTGTTTTTTATGATGTGCACAAAACACATTTTTTATAGCTTTGTATTTATTTTTCAGTGTTTAGTTATAGCCTGCACCCTTGAGTCTCTACAGAAATCCAATTTTTCTTTAGTGGAATCAATAAATACTGACGGAAAGGGAAGAGTTGTGTATTCTGTGCTCTACAAATGAGGCTGTTTGTGTCTTTCTCTGAAACTGCTTGACAGTTATTACCATAACAAGACTTAACAGCATAACTAAGTGATATTAGTGATTCTTGCTATGATAAAAGACAAGTGAAAATTTTCATAATATACAATTAAATGTGTTGTATATTTGTTTATAAATCAGATATCAGGAGAAAGCACAGCACTGGGATGAAGGGAACAATTTTGATCTCATTGATTTGTCAGAGAGAGTGAGAGCAGCTGAGGGAAGGGGCTTTTTCCATACGGAGCTGTTGGAGGTTGCTCTCAAACTGGCTCCACTAGACAATCTGGCCTCACTGACACACATCATGAGAACAGGGAGTAGGTTGGGCTCTCAGAAATATTTCGCTACAAGCAAGCAAAACTAACTAGAGGTGGAAAACTGACTGGGAGGATCTGCTTATATATTTCTACACACTTTATGTGTATTGACATATGAGTACAATTGGAAAATAGGACATCACAGCCATGAGTCTGTGTCCGTGTGTTTTACAGGGCTTGTTTTATATCCAATAAAAAAAATAAAAAACACAGTTTGCTGAGATGATGATGATGCTTCTTGTTATTTAGCTTGATATTTATGAGACACAGTAGAATATTTAGGAGGGAACACAGCTCCTACAGTGGCACTCATCTGAAATATGAGCGCAAAGAACGTACTGTGAAAACTTACTGTATGTATAGGGAGTAATTGCTTGCTGTGGTCCCACTGTGCCCTTTCATAGTGACATTTAAATAACTCTTCTTTGCACTTTGTCTATCATATGGAGCTCACATACCACACGTTATTGCTTTTATCAACATAGCTCCTGTTCGCGTTTTAGATGCTTGTTTGTAGCACCTTTTATAAAACACAGTTTGACTTCCATAGAGGTCTTTACAAGCGATGAACCCAGAATTCTGAATAATTCAATCATAAATCAATAATTGATTTACAGCTGGACTGCTGACGTTTAGTTCTCCTGGCCAGAGTACTAATGAGCTCATGGCACGGCGAGGTGTCTGTCTGTTCATCCACAATCCACAAAAATCGCTACTTCTCCTCAGGTATTGATCAGACTTTAGTGGAACTTGCACACAATCATTGTCTCAGTCTCCATCCAAATTGTGCTCAAGGTCAAGGTGACATTGGTCATTTTATGGACTTTTATGGGCTCTTTATTGTGATGGATTGTTATCCGGATGATCTGCTATGCTACTGATGTCCTGGTTTTCCCTGCAAGTTTTCTATCTATTTCTTTCAGTTTTGCTTGTATTGATTATAGATGTTCTGTCTGCCTGACTGTGTGCAGTCTATCCACAAGTGATTCGCACTCACACCATCGGCTGTGCTTCATATTGACTTACGTTAATGATTTATTGCTGCAGGTTTCCTTAAGGAACAATTGCTAGCAGTGTAATGGCCATTATTTGTAACTTTCCCCCCTTCTTAGTGTGGTATGTTTATGGTTCAGTAGCAGCAGCCAAGGCTGGTGTTTGTTAGGTGCTGCTAATGGGAAGGGAAAAACTGAGGCGCATGAAGTGGCTCAAGCCTTTATTGATCAAAGTGTGGGAGTCTGTCTTGACAGCGTGTCTTTCTGTCTTACTCCGTGCCTCTGTGGGATGGAGCTATCAGCTATCAGTCTGCTCTGTCAGCACTGGTGAGGAACGAAAGAAGCAGGTAATGAAAGGGGAAATTGATGAAAACAATGAGATACTGAAGGAAAAGGAGACAGGATTAGAGATGAGCGCGAGCTGATGCGAGAGAGTTTGAATGTAAATCTCGGGGGTTCCCCTTCTGGTGGATATAGCATCATCATCTTGGCTCATTAGAGTGCAGCAGGTTTTGATGATTTGTTGCTTAGGAGACTGTGTAACACAGTTTTTACACATTTTGGGGTGAAAATTCAGTTTGCATTGAACTGAACTCGTGCAGCTGTCAAGATGTCAAAATGAGAAATGTGACAGGAGTAGAAAGAGTTTCTTATGTTTCCTCAGCATACAGCCTTTTTTTAGGACGCTGACTTTCAGTAATCCCTTAAGAGCAAACCCATTGTTTATGTAGGTATTTGGAGCATATGGAAATGTTTGCTAATAACCAGTCACCACTATAATGTTTTATATCCTCTTTTCTTTTAAAGATTGATATGGGACTTTGCAGCTGCGGTACATGTGCTTTTTTTTAACAATCCTAACCTCTTTGCTCTCCAAAGACAATAAAGTTGAAAGCTGAAGCTCGGCTGGACCTTCTACGCCAAGTTGGTGTTGCCGTGGATACCTGGCTGAAGAGCGCCATGAACCAGGTGTGTATTGTCAGTGAGTGTTGGAAAAGCATGCAGGTATGTGGCGTGCTCATGTGTATGTCCCTGACCTGTGTGAAGATTTATTTGATATATGTATGGTTGTGTTTGCACTCACATCTTTGTGCACATTTTTGTTGTTGTTGTTTGTATATTTTGTGTGTGTGTGTGTGTCTGCCTGCCTGTTTGCAATTTGTGTATAAACCCCTGACTCTCTCCGTGCATGCTGTAGGTGTTGGAGGAGCTGGAGAATGAACGTTGGGCCAGCTACACTTCCCACGACCCCTCACTGTCGGTGAGACACAGCCCCTCACTACACCTGCATTGCTGCTTCTTTTTGCCAAGCCAGAACAATTAAACTTGTCTACGATTGGACAAAATTAGGACAAATTAACGAAAATGTATATATTGAAAGTATTTTTAAACAAAACATCGGTCCTAATGTTACTACCAGCTGGCAATATCTGTTCTCACTTGGCTAGAAAATGCAATTCCCACACCTACAGGGTAAACAACACACTATATAACAAAGATGGATGTGCCCACCTACTGGAGTTTTTTTTTTTTTTTTTTTTTTTGCA